>JAGQEM010000031.1:98411-181226 GCA_019202945.1 Corynespora olivacea
TTATATAAAGAAACATGGGGCTAATTATTAGATTTATCTAAAAGAATAGGATTGTATAAAATTTGGAACTAGTTACAGTGCCAAGATTTTGGGGGGGAAATAGGTGGTCCGTGCATAGCCAAATATGTTTACCTGCCTGCTAGATCCGCGCTGCGACTTTAATACCTCTATCTACTAACAACCGCAACACTGCCTAATTATAAGAAAAAACCCGGGTACGCTACTATCTACACTATTATTAAGCTAATGCTGACTTTCTGGAAATCTAGTCGTCGCTCTCACGCGCTTCGAATTTGTACTGTCTCCCTTGTCTTAGTTTGTCACTTTAAACCTCCATACCCCTACACGCAGAGAGATGACGACAAACCATTCATTCCAGCCCGCAGGCGACATTGCCAACTATCTTATTAGACTCGTGGGACTAGGAGCTAACATGATGCAGCGATCACATGCCATCTACGGTGATAATACCAGTTTTTGGCCCAATGTCGCGCCGGGTGAACGTACAAAAGGTAAGGAACGCGTTGTTTCTACCTTCACGACTTCCAACAATTATTAATGCACTCTAGGTTCATTCAATCGTCTCAAATCGCGTCAAGGATAAAGTATGTGTTGCCTCACCTTCCGTTGTTGCTTACATAATCTGATATCACCTTTCTAGGACGAGCAATATCTCGTTCGATGGCATGCGCCATCAGCTTCGACAATGCCGCCCCTCAGTTGGCACAGTATCAATGAGCTCGGACGTTGTCTAGAGCATGTGCAGGATTATCTGGAACTGAGAGAGAAGTGAGAGATCTTTGGATTGGTCAAAATCTAGGCTAACCCAATTTAGGACCTACAAGACTTGGCCGTCCCTCAATCACGATACTTCGAGGAAGAGGAAGAGCCCAGATACTGCGACCGAATTCGACCGGAGGTCTTCGCCAGCTGACCGAAGGCTTGATCTACCAAGTACGAAGTCGTCTGTGTCAAGGTCACTCTCAGTATCATCGACGTCTTCAGAGGCACCTGTTGACGTTTACAATGGCGTTCTGGATGCTGATGAAAACGGCTTCATTTACTGTCGAAGCGTAAGTCTTGTATATAGTCTGTGGTGCTATCCATTGACACATTTTCAGGAGTTCCGCGCAGGGATTGCATCAATCGACATCCGTCATGTACCGACGGCAGAAATGGCATACGCCCAGCAATCTTCCAAGGTTGACAATGCGACTTCCCTCATCCATGCAGAGTACAAACGACGGCTACAGGCAGTTCCTGGAGGGAAGATATACCTTAGTGCGCACGACAGGACTACTCCGTCACTCCGTTTCCACTATATATCCGAATGTGTCCTCCGAGAGGGAGTCTACAAAGCTGATTTGGATACTCAAGAGGGCTGTCAGAAATGTTCACCGCACATGGGTCGTGACATTGGCTGCGAATACACGAAAAGGTGTGACTGTTTGGAGTACGCTGCTATTAACGAAGTAGCCATCACGGATCCCCAGATGCTTGCGGCATACAACAAGGCGAAAGCCACCGGTGGCAGCATGAAGAATTTCCCCAAGAGATTCCCGTACTATGCGGAGGGTACCACACGACATAGAGCCGGTACACTTGTACCGTTCTACCTGCACTCACGTCGCCCGATCTACGAGTGCAATGACAAGTGCCGCTGCGGTCCGCACTGTCGGAACAAGAACGTTCAATTCGGACGTACTGTCGAGCTGGAGATCTTCAAGGCGGACACCGGACGCGGCTGGGGGTTACGTTGCAGGGAGCAATTATACGAAGGCCAATTCATCGACACCTATCGCGGAGAAATCATCACCGACGCTGAAGCAACACGACGAGAGGAAGCTGCGGAATCCAAGACGAAGGCATCGTATCTCTACAGCCTCGACAAGTTCGCTGAGAGTGAGGGCTTGGAGGAAGAGGATCTATATGTGGTCGACGGAGAATTCATGGGCGGACCTACGAAATTCATGAATCACAGCTGTGACCCGAACTGTCGACAGTACACGGTGTCTTACAACAAGCATGATCCCAGGGTATATGACATCGCATTTTTCGCCTGTCGAGATATCACAGCTGGTGAAGAGTTGACGTTCGACTATCTAGACAAAGATGAGGACGACCCTATCGATGATCCTGGTGCGGACGCGATCCCGTGTCTGTGCGGGGCGGCAAAGTGCAGGAAGTGGTTGTGGACGTGAGCGCCCCGAGGTCGATAGGTCAGGGATACGAATTCGAGATGTCACCAAGGACAGATGAGGCTGGGAGGTTCGTGGGAAATAACAAGCTCTAACGGATACTGGGGAAACCCTGTAGATATTCAGACAAGGCTGGCGATGGCGATGGGGAGTTTTTGGGCCTGTCGGTGTCTCGAACATGATCGCTGGGGCTCACCGTTACTCGATCGATCTTCTATCGAGTAGTCGAAGATGCTGCAGGCGGTTAATGTAAGGTTCTAGAACTCAAAGTGGCATGTGAGATATTAAATTTTACTGTAAGAAAAGAATAAGATGGTTGAATTATCGTGGGAGTGGGAGACTAATCGACGGCGATGACTGTTACGACAATATGGAGGTGTTCTCACTATAAGTTCCTGATCGTCTCGAACCCAAAGCTACTGGACAAATCATATCCCAAGGCATTTTGAATAGGCTCAAAAAAGAGAGCTCTGAACTCCGCTGTGGTTGGGTAGGCGAAAACCTACATCTACCTTTAATTCGCCGCTCCCCTAATTGTGATCAAAGTGCCCTCAGCCAGCGCCCAATAGAATCAATCAGGCAATATTTTGAGCGCTACTTTATACTTTTGAGAAATTCGGTGAACCCGAAGTTGTGGGTGGGTCTTGTGGGGCCCGGTCAGATCATAGCGCTGCCTTCTTTTACGTTGCCTTACGTTGTTGCCTTACGTTGTTGCCTCGAATAGTGTGAGACAGAAATAAGAGCAAGAGAACCTGGTTCAGGTGATCAATGTGTTGGATCACTGCTTTGAAGAAGCGAGTGATAAAGTGTAGTTTATATACAAAGGGAAATGAGAAAAGAGCGGAGTAATATGGCTCCGGTTACGTTGTTGCCTTCTTTTCCCGGTCATGGGGCTAGTGGATCGAGGCGAGGGCTACGTCCTGGAGAAGGAGACGGAGACAACTCCGGCGCGGACGGCAACAGATACCCAGCAAGCGAACGATCAACCGCGTGTTGCGTTGATTGGTTAGAGATGTGGTCATATGCTACTTTGAGTCTAGTGTGCTTATCGAATTGCGGCGTTGCAACTTGGGAGGACTGGAGAAACTGTCCCGTTGAGCGCTAGGCTGAATACGGGCAACGAGTAGAAGATTGTGCGAAGGTTCCTATATCTAAAGGGGATAGCGTTGCTTGGCAAGCGGTGCTTTATACATGGCGCATGATCTAGACAGTAATTATAGAGGCAGAATATGATCATTCGGCATCAATTCTACACTGCACCAGTAAACATGCAAACTTTAGGTGAAAGGATTGTCTCACTCCATGTAAAGCGCTATAGTGCGTGGGACTGCAGTGATGCGTAGCAAAAAACTGCGGTGTTGTAGAATTACCAGGGTGATGATCTTATATATCAAGTCCCAACCGAAACGAGACTTTATCGTGACCAGATCATGACATGTCACTCTCGATCTTGTTTATTGGAAGGGCAAAGTAAGTCCTGAATATGTATCAGTACTTTCAACAAGCAATAAAAAGTATCGGGTACGCTTTACCATGATCTCATGGATACGTTGTGAAGCATGCTCATCTTTTGTCACACCGAAACCTCCACGTGCTAGTTGCAGTTTGCGTAATTGCTGTGATTGCACGGCCTGCAGGCTGTAAGAAAGTGTAGGCATGAGTGAGATAGCAATAACTCACTTCTTCCACGGTGTTCTTCATAATGTATCGTAAGATTGTCACCGATCTTTCTTGACCAAGTCGTAGGATACGCCCGATCGCCTGGCTCTCTACGGAAGGATTCCACTGTGGCTCGAGGATATGTATGTGATTTGCCACCATCAGTTTGTTGATCCTAAACATTCATGTTTAATGTGAAGAAAATTTCGTAACAGAGTGACGCTTACCCAACTCCACCTGTGCCAAACGTAATCAGAAGGACGCTTGCAGAAGCCGGTTGTTCAAACTCCGTCAAAATCTTGGCTCTTTGCGTCGATGAAATACTACCGTCAATGCGGAAAAAGGGAATCTTAGACTGCTGGAACAGCTCAGCGACGAGGTCGAGAGTTTTCTTCCAAAATGAGAATACGACACTGATTGCCAGATTAGCACGGTACGCTTCGCAAACATGACCATTCGGGTATTGTAAACTTACGATTTATCAGTCCTATCCTGATTGCAAATATTCTCACATAGAGCTAGAAGTTTCGTCGGATATGTTTTTCCCGATAGCATAGTGGACTGTTGCGATGGGTTGACAACCATTACATCGCGTGCTCCAGCCATACCACATTCTGGGCATTGTGCCCGCTCACCTGAGCTGTTGTGATCCAAGTCTGCTTCGAATCCCTCAAGACACTCGCCGCAAATCAAATGCTGGCAGATTGTAAACACTCCTGAGCTTCTGTCATCCGCCGTGTACATGCTTTGAATCTCGCATTCGCATCGATGGCAAACAGCGTTCCCTGAACTCTGCAGGTAGCTCAGAGCTTCTTCTGGGTCGGAAGGCAAACCTTGTGGTTTCCATTTGCCCGTGAAAGCTCGTGCACCATCGTTGCAGAATAGGCGCATTCCCAGAACCATCTGGATAATATGGTTGTTCGCTTTCTTTAAGCTATGCCCAGAAACTGCTGAGTCAATCGCCCTTCTACAGCTTTCTCCAAAGTCGTCATATGTCTCCAACTCTGCCGACGATAGCTTGAGCATTCGAGTATGGGTTATCGGATCAGGTAGTTGCAATAAGCTTTTCGTACGTCTGAGGCACAACAATCCGAGGATTCGTCGCAAATTTACAAATCGACTGGACTTGTTGGTTAAAATGGGCGTGATCACATGCTTTCGAAAAGTTTTGATATCGTCAAATATGGGTACTCTGAGGAATTTGATCAAAGCACCAAGGTCCTCAAGAGAATTCTGTATAGGCGTTCCCGTCAAACACCAACGGATGTGCGCAGGGATAGAATTGATAGCTCTGAATTGCTTTGTAGAGATATTACGGATCGTGTGCGCTTATACAGTATCAACCGAAGGCTCGAGCTTAGTATTGGGTACATACCTTCGTCAAGTACAAGTCGGTACCACTCCACTCGACTTATCATACTTTGCCCTCGGCAAAACTCGGCAGCGACTGTAGCGTACGTTGTAAGTACGATGTCGCATGACAACAAGTCTATCAGATCGACGCGTTTTCCGGCACCGTGATATCTACAGAAGCGAACTGTCCCGGGAAGGATGTGCCTAAAAAGTCAGAGAAGATGCTTGACGTTCCCATACAACTTACTTCTCAATCTCCTCAGTCCAACTATCTAGTATTACTACTTCAATCAGTATATACTCAAGCTGATGTGATAGCAAGGTAAGCAGAACCTACAAGAAGATGGTACCACAACGAGGGTTGCTTTCGATGGGACGACACTGTGCCAGGTGCTTGGAGCCGCTCTAGTTCTTTCTACGGCAAAATCCAATGCCAGCCTAAGCGAACCCACTATTAAGGCTAAAGTTGAAAGCGTTTTACCCAAGCCCATATCGTCACCAAGAATCCCACCCAAAGGGTCATCTCCGTCACTACTCTTGGAACGAGTAATGACATTTTCATAGCTATTCAAGTTAGTCTACGTATCATGTTTCACAATCTAACTTAGTTAAACGTACTAAAAAACACCGTTCCCTGAGATCTTGGGCAACCAGAAGCTCAGAGAAGGCGGTAGATCCCCACTCTCTCTGCTAAACATAAAGTTGATGGCGTCCTTTTGGTGCCTGGAGCGATCAGTCTATTTATCTCACAGAATAATACGAAGTGCTGACCTTGCTAAAGTAGTGACGATACGATTGTCTACAGGGATTTCCCGAAGGGACGCAGGTTGCGGTATGTGATCCAATATAGCTTCGATTTCTGACTGTGCCACCTCTTTGCGATCGTCTGTATGAGGTCGATCTGTAATATTGATATTATCGACGCTCGGAGGCACACAAGGGATGCCTGTGAGCTTCAATTCTTGGGGGTTGTCATATACAAGATTGCGGAGATCTGCTACTGGGGGCTGAAGGAAAAGCTTCGCTGAAGTGAGCTCATGTCCAACTGTTTTGGCACAATGGGGATGTCCATAGATATTGACATCGATGGTTGAAGTCGCAGATCTACCAGTCCTTTTCCTATCATATTCGATACCAAATAAGCGCGATCCAGCAAAAAAACATCGTCCATATCGTAATATCTGATTTGATCAAGATAAGAGTTGTACTCACCATGATGCTCTGGCACTTTCAAGCTTCAGCAGTGCTGTGATTCCTTCCGCTTCAATACAAGGATGCGCGAACTTTCTCAGACGCTTCAAGCCTTGCGACACCTTCGTGGTCAAACAGCCAAACGGATCGCCTTCTGCATGCTTGATCCAGACGGTGTCTCCTTTTGGGATCAACTCCAAAGTAATGAAATCCTTGAATTGGCATTCCGATGGGAGAGGATCACTCCGTATCTGGACCTGTACATCAGGCAGAGAACCCAAGCACAGCGTCGCCTCGGGCTCAGTGCACCGTAGAGATGGTAGTGGGCTACGACTTGGGTCACGCGAAGTGGTCACAGATGTAATCGATTCCTCTATAGAATATGTTAGGGGATGTGTAAAGCGATCAAAATTCAATGGCCGATTCTCGGTATTGGGAGTGATAGGAAACGAGGCAATCATTTGGTAGACCGACTAACCTTCTTCTGCTAACCGCTTTCGACCGCGATTCGCTTCCAAGGGACCTGCGACGCCATTCAAGGTCTCCATTCTGACGGCGAAAACCACTGATGATGGGTTTGGGATGGCGAGACTTCCATCGTGCGTACAAGATGTTTGGGCAGGGAGAAAAGGCTATGACAAAACATGAAGTTTGACCGGTAGAGCAAACACAGCCTCGTGCGGCTGGGCTCAGCCACAACATGCGACACTTAACCGAAGTCTGCCCCCGCAGCCTGTTTGTCTTCCGCATTGCTTTTCACCTGTAAACGTCATATGATTTGGCTTGATATTGATCCAATTCATGGCAAACCCAACACCTTTGCAGTCAGTCTCATTCCACTTAGCGCTAGAGAGCTTCAAGAAATCTTTATCACCAAAGGAGAAGGGCCAGTTTCGAACAACAACATTCGACGATCTCCAGCTTGCAGTCGACGCGATACAGAAGCGACATGCCTCTACGAAGAAATTGCAAAGTATGCGTCGGCTTGAGGGCTTTCTCGAAGCGATGAAAGAGTACGATAAGGTGATCCAAATCTTCGTGAATACCAGTGAGGTGCTGGCATTTGTCTGGGGCCCTATGAAATTCCTTCTCCAGGTAGCTTGCACGTTTGCTGAGGCTTTCGATACATTGATGGATGCCTACCAGCGTATTGGGGAGGCGTTCCCGCTACTTTCCCAATACGAACGGCATTTTCACAGCAGCCCGCACATGGGCCGCGTTCTCAGTTTACTGTACGAAGATATATTGAGATTTCACTGGAAGGCTATGAAATACTTCAAGAGTCCGATGTGGAAGCAGTTGTTTCACGCAGTCTGGAAAAACTTCAGCACTGAGTTCAGCGGGATTTTATTGAACATGCGAGAGCATCGGTCGGTCATCGAGAGCCAAGCGAATATCGTACAGTTCTCTGAGATAATAAGGTCTCAAGAGATAGCAAGAAAAACGTTGAAGTTACAGCAGCAGGAAGAACTACGAAGGCAAAAATATATGGTGAACCAATGGCTCTCGGCTGCGAAGTACGAAGCGGATCAAGAACAGTTCTCTAAAGTCAGGCATGGCTATCCTGGAACGGGGCAGTGGCTTTTGAAAACAAACCGCTTCCACTCCTGGTTTGATCCAGACTTTTGCTCAAATCAGCTCTTGTGGCTGACGGGTATACCAGGAGCAGGTGAGTCGTTTACCTCCTTGCAATGACGAACCTTCTGATATATCAGGTAAAACAATCCTCACTTCCATGGTGGTGGAAGAAGCTCGGAAATTACCGTGTGTTACTGTGGCTTTCTTTTACTGCAAGTACCAGGATGCTGAACGGAACACTTTCCTTAGTGTGGCACGCGGCATACTCACTCAGTTGTTCCACCAAGATGAAGGGCTCTTGGCTCTCTTTTATGATGAAGCTTCAAAAAGTGGTCAAGTTACTTTGGAGACCGAATCTCTCGCGAGAGAGCTGCTCAAGACGGCAACCCAAAGCTTCCACAAGTTATATATCATCATAGACGGAATCGACGAGTGCGACAGAGACCAGAGAAAAGAGATAGTTTCGACCTTTGAAGAAATCTGGGAAACAATTGATGATGATGATAAAGATTCACTCAGGTGCTTGTTCGTTAGTCAAGACGACGGCGCTGCGAGGAAAGACTTCGCAAACATGATACCATTAAAAGTCACGCAGAGCGAGTCAGTGAAAGACATTCAATCTTATGCAGGCATCTGGAGTTCTAGGATTCAAAAGAAATTTGATCTAAGCCAAGAGCGACAGAAACACATCGAAGATATCATCACAGAAAAGGCGGAAGGTATATACATTTTAGACGAAGATGAAAATGCAGACTTAATGTTTTTCATAGGCATGTTTCTTTTTGCAAGGCTGATGAGCTCCTACCTATATCACCAGACGTCTGTTGGGAAGTTGAATGAAGAACTTTCACCGGCAAACTTCCCTCAAGGGCCGTTACGTCTGGACGAAGTGTGAGTTCAATGCTGCCATTCTTTGTTAATGAACTGACCCAATAGGTATGCTCGGATATTGCATAGGGTTTTTGGAGAAAGTGGTGTCCCACTATCGGACTCGAAGAAGCTGCTGAGCTGGCTTGTATGCGCTAAAAGACCGCTCAAATGGAGAGAGATTCAATGCGCTGTTGCCATCAACTTAGACGAGCAAACGGTCGACTGGGAGCAGAATCGTTTTGCAGTTGACTCCAAAGAGCTTTGCGGCTCATTGGTGGAAGTTCACAACGATGATACCGTGGGTCTTGTCCATCACACTGCTAAACGGTAAGTGACCGATCGCGAATTCAATTTCTCGCGATGAGTTTGAGAATTTGTCTGTTTGGATATAGGTTGAGCTGACGAAAACAGATATCTAGTTGAAAAGAAAGTCCTCGACGTGGCCGCCAATGAGCTTGACCTGACTATGCGCTGTTTGGGCTACCTCAGCTTCCCTTGTTTCGACACTACAACTGGCATTTCTGACATCGGATTGTATATACAACTCGGCTACTGCGGATTCTTTGATTATGCATACGCGTACTGGTGTCGACATTTGGAAAAGACTTTATCAATGCAACAGCCAGTGGATGGTCTTCAAGAACTCTCCGACGTTGTCGAAATCTTTGTTGACCTCTACTGGGATAACAAGCAAGCCACCTCCGCGATCGACATTCCGAAGTCCATCATGGAGCGTTTGAAGCCATTATGTAAAGAAGGCAACGTTGTCCGCATTGCCTCTGCTATCTTCCTTGCTAAGCGACAGCTCTTTGCTTCCGCGAAAGCCTCATCTGAAGAACAAGTCCTCAAGCTTCATAGCTCATTGAAGCAGATACGGGCTCACCTGGAAGATGAGAAGTTCTCTATCGCTGACCCCAAAAGGTTCCAGCAGATGTACGGATCCCACATCTTCAAGTGTCCTCGACTCAATTGTGTGCATTTCTACAACGGATTCATGACCAAGGAGGAACGCGATAGTCACATCACAAAACATGAGCGGGCCTATTTCTGCTCCTTTCCAGGCTGTCCTGTCTCCAAACTCGGATGTGCGACTTTAAAAGAGCTTCAAAGACACGAGACGGACTCACATGGCTCCATAAGCCTGGATGATGATGACGATGAATACCCGGATTTACCCCCCGAGAAAGTCACCTTCGATTGCGAAGTTTGCGGTCGGTCCTTTACGCGCAAGCACACACTCAACAACCACCTTCGATTGAAACACAGCGGAACGAATGTCGAAAGTTTTATCTGCAATACTTGTGGGAAGCGCTTTGCTAGACAAGGAGATCGCACGAGGCATGAGAGTACCGCTCACTCAAATGCCAAGAAGTTTAGTTGTGGTGGCATATTAAAGACTGGTGCAGCATGGGGATGCGGAAGAGAGTTCAATAGAGGCGATGTGCTCAACAGACACTGGAAGAGTGAAAAGGGTCGAGCTTGCATGCTTCCCAAGCAGGAAGAGGAAGTGTCGGAAAGTTCAAATTCCGCTTCACTTACACCAAATGTGTCGACACCTGTGTGATGCAATGATACAAAGCTTAGGAGGAATTAAGAATGGCAGATCTTCCAGAGCTTGCTGGACACCTGTCACAGAAAAGTAGTATACATACGTTACGTCTCATATAAATCAAGAATCATTATCCGCCATTTGTTCCACAATCATGCCAGTCATTTAGCAAATTCAATACCATCACTACGTACTTCCAGTGAGCTCTTGTATCCCAACTTGGTATAGCGTACAAACCTAGGCTTTCCTCGACTCACAGAAAGTTGCAACGCCGCAAACGCTAGTCAAAAAACAGTCAAGCGCGTCTGTTTGATATTAGCGAGCCTATCATGTTATGGTACGTATTTGTTACCCTTGCAATACTACCTCGCAGAGCCGTATTCTAGACATAAACAGTATGCACTGCGACTTGGCAACACTGACGGGATATGCTAGGGTAGTTTAGCCATTTAATTGGTCTATCACCTATATTAAATCCTAGCATGTTCCGTCGGTTTTGGAAAAGACGCCCCCCCCGGCACCCACGTGAGCTGCGTGGTATCATCTATGAGTACGTTGTCGCAGACATAAATTTGGAGCTTGAATTAGATAATAAGAAAAATGGATGCCCGCAGCCGTACAAAGGGTCCATACAAAGTCAATTCGAGGAACGTTTTGCTAGGCTCTAGTTGAGCCCACTATCAAGTACATAGAAATTTCGCTCCAAGCTCAGTGAACCACATAGCTCTACAAGGACATGAATAGTGTGCCAAATTAGCATCTTGATTCCAGATACGGAGAAAGTAGAACATCGGACTGCGAAAGAGCTGACAGAGGCATATGCGAGCCGAGTGCAAATCCGGATCAAAGAGGTGAAGTTTGGCGGACTTCGATCGGTGGAAAATCGGATGGCCGAAAAGTACGAATCGGTCAGGGACGGCGATGGTATTTTATAAGCAGCTATTGGAGGAACAGGTGCGGAATGAGTCGGAAAGTAGCGTAGGTCGTCGTGTCAGGTCCAGGAGTGTCGGGAGAAGTGGTCATGTCGAAATTTTGGACGAAGAAGCCGTCGTAGCACATGTCGCAACCAAGTTTTGGGCACCATTTGCCCATGAGGCAGTGAAATTGCTTGAGAAGAAAACTGTGAAGGTTCCTTGAGAACTATGCAAGTGCAACCATTTGTAACAAAATCCAGCGAGGGTTGGTGCTGACCGTGTGATCTGAACTGCATCAGATAACAGACTCACAAGATCTCGATATGTTGTGCTTAGATTTAGATCAATCGACTCGAAGGTGTGCTGAGGTGCATATGTATCTTTGCGTCAAATCCAACGAGCGAGATACATCGTATTTGACACGATCGCATGCATGTGTTTTGGATCTGATAATCTTCCCAACCCCGGCAAGATACTGAGCAGGGATGAACGGAAGAAGGAGACGTTCCAAGGTTGAAAGTTGAACGCCACTACGTTCGCCAAGTATGATGACATAACTCTCAACCCTCATCCCAACTTTCCAATCCCCCGTCCAGCTATCCTCCATCACCCCCACAAGATGCTCCAACCCCGAACATTCGCGCCAATGGCGCGCATGTTTCTTAGTTCTACCTCCGCCTGTCTCCGTTGCCAAACACGTGCTCTTGCCAATCCATCCATCGCCCGAACCTTCGCCACCGCACCTCTGCTCCGTCTCCCCGCCGCGACACCCAAACCGCAGCCACCCCCAAAAGACCCAAAAGATGGAGAAACATTTGTTCCTCGACCTCTTGGCCGCCCTATCGGGTTCACCAGTCCACCTCAACCCGGCCAAAACACAGGTCGCGAGAAAGCTGCGAAGAAAGACTACAGCGGGATGACGATGTCTGAGCGGAATCTTGCGAAGCGCGCAGACTTGGTCGAGAAGTGGGGGACGAATTATTTCCGCGACTTCAAGAACATCCGGAAGTATAGGAGCGGGAAGACGTTTATGGCGAATTCGCGAATCTTCAAGAAAGAGGTGGCGATGTACTTTCCCAATTTCCACGGGAAAACGCTGGCAGAAAAGGAGGCGGATACGACGAGGGTGTTGAAGGGAAGGGTCAGTGTGGTCAACGTATTCAGCTCGGAATGGGGAGCGGGGCAGGTGCGGACGTTCACGAGCAAGGATGCGAATCCGGGGCTGCATGAAGTGCTGGCGAAGCATCCGGATGCTGCACAGATGGTGGACATCAATATCGAGGAGAACAGTCTCAAGGCTTGGGTTATATCTCTCTTTTCGTGGAGTCTCAGGCTGAAGAAGAGGAAAGAGGAGTGGGGGAGGTACTTTGTGGTTCGGAGGGGTGTGGGTGAGAAGATAAGAGAGACGATTGGGTTGTTGAATGGGAGGGTGGGGTATGTGTATCTTGTAGATCAAGATTGTAAGATTCGGTGGGCGGGGAGTGCGAATGCAGAGGGCACGGAGGCAGAAGATTTGACGAAGGGCTTTGCGAGGTTGATTGGGGAGGCGAAGATGGACCCAACAAAGTCCAGGGTACAACCTCCGGTCAAGAATGTGGGCGATGGAACGGAGACCCCGAAGGAAGAGATGGCGATGCCAATTCCGGTGCCTATCGCTTTTAAGTAGGGAGGGTTGAGCTTGTAGATGTGCAAAGACGCAGTTTGATACCAATTTCCCTTCAAGGGGACATGTAGATATAATTGTACAACAAGAGAGTCGGGACCTGAACGTTCCCTCCGCATAATCATGACAGGAACCAAAAAGCATATGGATATCCTCACTAGCTCCCAGAACGCCGAATAGTGCCGTATACCCTGTGCTTGTTCAAAAGAAAGCTCATCATCGAAACCAAACCACCATCAGAAAACAAAATGCAATGAACCCCCCCAGAATGATCCCGTCTCTCCTCTTCTTCGCCCCGATGCGTCCAATCAACCCATTAATGCCTGGAACCTGACTCGCCGCACCCACAATTCTCCGTTGCACATTGCTCAACACTTCCCTCTGCGACCTGAAATTGTCGTTCACGGCGTACGCCTGGCTCAACACACTGTCCACCATATCATGCGACCGATCGATCCGGCCTCTTTCTTGCAACATGTATTCCGCTTCTGCAGCAGCCGGGTTGGCAGACCGGTAGGCATTGATGTCGGAGCGCACGTTGGAGAGGAGATTGGCTTTGTTGCGGGCATCCGTTATCGTAGACTTCAAGCGTGAGAGTTCGCGGCGGTGGTCGGAGAGGATTTCGCGGTGGCGGGCGAGGTTGTTTTGTTTTACGGCGGAGGAGGAGTGGGCGGATTCCGAGTCGAGGAGGCGGGAGAGTTGGCCGACGAGGGCATCTCGCTGGACACTGTGTCAGCCGGTGCAGGCGGTGGAGACGGGGGTTCGAAGGTACCTTTTCGAGAATCTCGTGGAGCTGGGCTTCTGTTCGGAGCTCTTCTTCGGAAGGCTTTGTTGGTATGCTTGAGGAAGAGGCGTATTGTGAGTAGGTGTGGAAAAGCGACTCGGTCTGTATCCCTAGTTAGAGAACTCGGCGAAGGTTGAGTGCTGTCGGACCGTACCTGGGTTTCTAACGAGCGCGCTTGTTGGCGCAGTTGCGCCCATCCTCCGCCGGTCGACGACATCTCAAAGGCAATGAAAGGGCAGGAAGGGAGGGTGAGCAGGAAGACGTCTTGAGGCCTGGTGATCCTCCGGGCCGCTCGCTGGTCGCACCTGCACTGCAACGCAATGCCAAGGAGCTTGGACGCTAAGCTGTGGCGTACTGTGGCGTACTGTGGCGGCACTAGTCTACACGAGTCGACAGATGTCGTGACTTTGGATTGCGTTTGGATGGAGAGGAATGGTTGAAAACGTTCTCGGTATACACGTGAAGGATTCAATGTTAATTCTACAAATCCAAACTCATCATGGATGTTGCGTAAAAGGCGGGTGTCGCAATGGGCACGGGAGAAGCGCAACGCTGACATCGATTTCGAGCTGGTTGTGACGATCAGGGTACATGAGATTTTGGCATGGGTCGTGTATACTAAACATATGACAGCTGTGACTTTCTTTGCAGCAAAGGCGTTCTCCTCGAGTCAAGATCGCCGTGGGTGATTGTTCATGCCAAGGCCGGATTATCTTTTTCCCGCCATCACGCACAACCGGGCTTGGCTGCCCACACTCACGATTTCTCGAAAGTTGCAGACGACACGCGATAGCCTCGACCAACAACACCCGGTCCTACTAACTTCACAGTCAAAATGGTACGTTATCTCTCTGTTTGTTTGAATACCGAAGCTTTGCGCCTGCTGCTGCCTTCCAATTCTGCGGTCCTTGGAGGGGCTGCGATGGTTATGCCTGCGCTACCACAAATTCCTTGCGTCGCTGTCGCTCCATCCAGAAACATGATCGCTAACTCAATGCTCACAGTCTGCCCCCAAAGTCGTACGTACCCGCACGGAAACCCATCGAGCCGCCGAATAAATACTTACAACCGTCGCAGAAGACCGCCCAGCTGTGGAACAAGAGCAAGGAGGACCTCAACACCCAGTTGCAGGAGCTGAAGACGTGGGTTCCCGAGGATGTACCATCGTACACGGAAGGAAATGCTGACGGATGGAAAGGGAGTTGATCCAGCTCAGGACTTCCAAGGTCACCGGCGGCTCAACGAAGCTCACCCGCATCCATGACGTCCGCAAGGGTATCGCTCGTGTCCTCACCGTCATAAACGCCAACCAGAGGGCGCAGCTCCGTCTGTTCTACAAGGGCAAGAAGTGCGTCGATCCAGCCTGAACCCACCACAAATCTTCGAACTCGAACCTAACATGCGCCAGGTACACTCCCCTCGACCTCCGACCCAAGAAGACCCGCGCCATCCGTCGACGACTCACCCAACACGAGGCTTCGCTCGTCACCGAGAAGGAGAAGAAGAAGCAGATCCACTTCCCTCAGCGAAAGTATGCCGTCAAGGCATAGATGGGTGGCTGGCGTGTTTCCTTTATATCTCTCACTTGATGCATTGCATTGCCGGGGCTTTCACGGCTAGCGCTCACCAATGTACCCTTATACCACGATAAAAGGGGAGGGCAGGTGATGTGATGGGCAGAAACGGGGCGATCTTACGGAATTGGGATGGCGTCCATGTCAAGATCAATATGAATCAAAAAGTTCATACCAAATTCATGCGATAATGAAAGATATGAGCGTGTTTTATATGGTGGTGGCAGGCTTAATGCCCAGAGTCAACTGGGTCACCAAATGTGCTTGGAAGAGGAGACCGACGTTTTTCTTCCGTGCTAACATGCGTCTTTGGTCTAAATAGCTACACTCGGGCTATCCACTCTTTGTACAGCACCGGGTCTTCTCTTCTTACCCCCACCATGTCTTCTCTCACGCCCAGAATGCCCACTTTCCCGATCTTGACGCCTTCTTCCTCGTTGCCATCGACCTTCCATCCAGCTAACAGATTCCCCAATTCGGCGATGACATCCTCTTTGTCCTCGAGCAACAGCACAATAGCATCATACCCACCAGCCCCCGGCACGACCCCACCAACCACTCCCTTGACGTTTGAACAAGCATCCAGCAGTGCCGTTTGCTGGGGCGGCTCAATCGGAACGCCCGATTCTTGACTCATCTGTCTGATCAGCGCCCGAATCTGCTTAAACTGCTCCCTCAACTTTTCATATCTATCCTCCCCCGTATCGTTCTCCCCCAACCCAGCCAGCCTTGTCAGTTCCTCCGCCAAACCCTCGTTTCTCTCTTGCAACCTTGTCCAAATCCCCTCCGCAACCCCTTTGTTCTCTTCTCTCCACTTCAGAACCTTCTTCACCATCCCCGGTGTCTCGCTCCCGCAGTCAACGTCGCACATGACCAGTCGTAATCCCTTGGGCATCTTGATAGCCGCTTTGCGGATCTCGGTGTCCCAGACATGATTCGTGTTCTCGACGACGTTTCTCAACTGTTGGGCGAATGTTGGGGTGGAGGGTTGGGGTAGGGAGGAGAGTATGGAGGGTGTGAAGCGGCGGTAGAGACAGGAGCCGTGGACCGCAGAGGCGATGTCGAAACCGGAACCTACCTTTCCTTGGGCAGCGCAGTGGGATGCTTGGGCGAGGTTGTGCAACACCTCCAGACTCTCTCCCTTTTCAATGTCGAATTTTTCTTTAGGGAGGTAGTAACTCAAGACGGCGGCGGTGAAGGCTATCACGAGAGCGGCGGAGGATCCGAGACCGGTCTTGTGGGCGTTGGATAGCGTGACGTTGAAGTCGAGGAATGGCGATGCGGAAGAGGGATGGGGGGGTTTTCCGGGATTGGAGTAGTAGGCTTGGTCGGCTAGGATGGAGATGCTGGATGGTGGGATGGAGGAGGTGGGTTGCAGGGTTGAGATGTAGGTTAGGGCATAGGTCAGGGCGGTTTCAATGAAGGGGTTTTTGGCGAGGCGGGAGTCGTGGGAGCTGTGGGGTGATAGCGTGAGTCCATTGTATGTGTAAGGAGGGTGGACTAACACTAAGGAGGTTTTTTGCTTGGGAGTTGGAAAGGTTCCCGTATCGGAGGTGGATATGACCCGAGTGGTGTAACAGCACCAGCAGACAAGACAAAAGGAGATGGCTAGGAAGAAAGACGCAGAGTTCGGTCTGTAAGAACGAGAAAAGAAACCGTATGAGAATACAGAGGTGTGATAGAACAGGTGGTCAACGTCGGCAAGGGTTGTCAATTTACAGAAGTGACGGCAAACCTGGAAAAAAAGAACTTACGCTCTCAGCGGATACACTGCAATCCCACCATCCCCCTCGGTCAGTCTGTATCCGTACTCCCAGACTGCCTCTCTGAATTGCGGGCTTTTCACAATGATTTCACTCAGCGTGACCCCGCTTTTCGTCTGAATCGGCTCAACCTCAACATGCACGCGGGCATCCAGGCCAAAAACGAGGGCCGTGTACGTCCGGTCGAGCACCAGGTACCCGCCTGCAAGAAACACCTTACCCGGTGCGGAAATGGCTTGCGGCGTGAGCTGGGATTGGGAGGTCATCGTTGGTCGGTGCGACGGGCTTTCTTCTCACGAATCGAGTGTGATCGTCAGGTGGGATGGTGGGATAGTTGATGGGTGGGGTTTTGGTACTAGAGAAGGTTTTGCTGCTAGAGAGGGTTTGGCGTGAGGAGTTGTGCGGTGATGGTGCGTTGTCGGAAGCATGACCGATTCCCCGACGGCGACCAACACTTGGCTGGAAAACTTACTCACAGCCAGCCCCCTTTGTGTGTTGTCGAAAAGGAAGCAAGCAAAGCCCTTCCATGTTCACGTCTCGACTGCTTCTTTTCTGCGATTGATTGGCATTCCTGTTGAGCCGCTCGTGCAGTGCCGGCAATTAAGTTTCTTTGACCACGATGAAGCAGCCACCTCATCTACCCATCATCTCGAGAAGAATTTGGCGTCTTCGGTGCTGGTGGTAGGCTGCTTGATGTGGACGATGATGTATTTGGTGTTTCGCCCCCCTGAGCATTGCATCTTCAGCACGCATCCCGAGGAGTCCACAGCACATGGAAGTCGATGACCTCACGTGGATACGCGAGAGAGGGTCCCAGGCAGTTGCTAAGCATCTGTTCGATATCATCCCAGATGACATTTTCTTCGCGTCATCTGCCCCCGTCGTCCCGTCTCGCCGACCCCTTCCGTCCAAGCGCGCTCGCGGGGTGCAGCATCTTAAAACCGCGTTGCAGAGATCCTGCAGTGACTCAGTCGGCGCGACGGACGATTTTTTGTCTCCGCTACCGACCGTGTGCATCTGACATGGATCCAAGGTCCCGGCAGTCCCGAGGAAAGGGGCTAGGCTAACGCAGATCGGTTAGCGCGGTCAGACGCGTTGATCGCCCGGAGGTCGAGACGGGAGAAGACGGATCTGAGCTGTGACTCGCAATTTGCCCGAGGTGGTGACGACTCCATTATTTCTGAGCACGAGAAACTTCTCTCACTGGCGTCCAAGCGCAGGCAGCCATTTCTTGTACCGTAAGGTCAGCCTGCCCCCCCTCTCTCTGTTTCTTCCTATACCTCCCATAACTTTGCGCCTGATACGGGTCGCTCAACTTGCACCTAATACATACCTTTCGCCTCCGGCCTTCCTTACCAACCCCTACAGCGCGTTTTTTGACGGCCGTTGTCGTCAAATGAACCTGCACACCCGTCGCGCCCCGAGAATCATAGTGAGTGTCCCTGACCTGTCCCCTTGCGTGCGATTCTGTACTGACCTCGGAAGTCTCACCCTTCCGACCTGAAGGGTTCCTCCATCTCCTAAATGGTCTTTAACTTCAAGGGCATCAATCTCGCGCGCCAGAGTCTCGCGAAGGGCTTCAACCACGGATATGCCCAGTCTCTGGTAGCTGGGGTCAGTCAGAACAGCGCCACTTTCAAGCACGACCGCTTCCGCAAGCCCGGCGCAAAGCAGAATCAGCAGCTTGCCTTCGCCTCCACATCCACCGCGAGTGCTATCAAGGCGCTCGCTGCCGCCGATAGCCATGATGCCGGTTTAGCTGCGTACTATGCCGCATGGCAGAAGACGCGCTCCATCGAAGACAAGGAGTGGTCACAATTCCAGTTCCGCAAGCTCATTGAGTGGAAGCCTCAGTCGATTGTTGAAGGGCCGGATGAGGGCGCAGAAGCTATTCCGGCGCGGTCTGGCGTCAGTCGCGCATACAGCACCAGCCAAGTAGAAGACTTCAGGAAAGTCATTGGCGATGCAGAGGTGGAGCAGATTGCGCTCGCCCAGGTCGATGAGGCAATTGCACAGGAGGCAGCTAAGATCAGGGCCGAACATGAGGCTGCTACCATACGCGCCGAGCAAGCGCTATCACGCATCGAAGAGGCGCGATCCGAGTCGCCGGCTACTGTCGCGGAGACTCTCATAGGGTCTACAACATCAAGTCACAGCGGTTTAACGCTCGCACCGAGCCCTATCGAAGATGTCGACACGCACCTTCTCCAGCTTCAGAAGCTGGCTGACGACAAGAAGTACGCGGAAATCCCAGCTGTGTTCGAGTCTATGCTCCGCTCCGGAGTCAAGCCATCGGTTCCTGCATACAATGCGCTTCTCTCATCCGCCATCAACCTACCCAAGACGAAGCATCAGATCGTGCCCAAGGCCCTCGATGTCTACTCTGACATGCTCCGCCGACGCGTCGTCCCTGACACAACGACATACACCACCCTTATCGAGCTCCTTTCAAGGCGATCGTTGGAAGTTGTGTCAATGAAACAAAGCCTAGAAGAGAGGCGTATGCGATATGGCGGGATGGAGGAGCAAGGGAAGTTCATGCTCAATTCGAACGAAACCGAATACGAGATCCTGTCAGAAGATGGTTCGCTGTCCATTGCTGTACGCCTCTTCGATGCCGCCACCAAGGTCCAATCCGGCCGCGCCTTCTCCGAGAAGACCTACCGCATGTTGGTCACTGCCTGCGCAGAGGATGACCGTGTCGACGACATGGTCCGCATCTTCGCCCACATGGAGAAGCAGAACGTCATCCCAGCTGCCGACATGTTTGTGCCCATGATCCACGCTTTTGGAAAGTCCGGTGATTTGAAGAGCGCGGTCGAGTGCTACGACGAATACAAGGCACTCGCCATCTCGCACGACGCAGGCAAAAATACTCTCGTCCGAAAGGACAATGACGTCTACGCCGCTCTGATCAAAGCCTATGCTATCTGCGACCGCTTCGAAGGCGGCTTCAAGTTCCTTTCCAAGATTGAGGCAAATCTTGCCTCCTCTCAGGAGATTGTCTCGATCCGCGATATTGTCAGCCTGAAAGCTCTCGTTCCAGAATGGCTGAAGAATGGCTCCTTCAGTGAAGCCTTTGCTCATGCGTCCGAAAGATTGAGCCCGCAAGCCCGTTCCCTTGCAATGGCCGCCATCTGCATCAAGGCCGCCGATAGCAACGTCGTGGAGATCGCCACGGAAGCTTTTGATGCTCTGCCTGCCGAAGTGGACCTATCCCGACCAGCCATGGCTATGGGTGCTATGCATATTCGCAATGGTAGCATCGAGGCTGCTGAGGTCTTCTGGAGGATGCTTGAACTTTCCCCCACGAAGCCGGACTTCATTGAACCTGCCACAATGCACAGCATCGCTTTGATTGGCAGCGGACACCCTGAACGCGGCCTTCGTCAAGGCCGCCAGATGTTCGCTCGTATCCGAGACTCGCAGTCCTCCTCTGACCAGGCCAAGATGGAGGTTGTCGAGCACATTGATGAAGCCATTGAAGTCTTGGGCCAGTTCATGATGAAGCGAGGCATCATCCTTCCTCCCCGCGCTAGCATGGAACTCATGTGGACTATGATCGAAAACGGTGGCCTTGTCACCCCCGTTGCCCATCACTTGCTTGCAGGTATGGGCCCTGAAGCTGTTGCTCAGCTCAGCTTCGAAGACATTACACTCTTGATGCAAGTTCAGTCCGGAATCATTATCAACTCTACCGAAGTCAACATTGCTCACGCCGCCCGATTTTCCCACTTACTCGAAGTTATTACATCGACAGGCGCGCCAGTGAACAAAGCGACATCCAGTTTGGTTGAGAAGGTTTTGGTCAAGCTTGATCGAGGAGACCTCCAGCATCGCTGGTATAGTTACAAGCATCCGGCTCCGGAGCCCACATACTCTCCAAATTCTTATGCTTCGTACGCAGTGCAGGCGCCAGTACCAGCAGCTTCAACCTTTGAGGATTCGTTCGACCCCTATGCAGCCACCACCGACAACAAGGGCTCCGTTGCGATCACCGAGCTACTTGAGAAGACTCACGGTCGCTCGGCTTCGCATCTCAACGAAGCTTTGATGAAGTTTAGGAACATGCGCCGTGCAGGTCGTCATCCGCGATTCTTCACGTATGCTAGGCTTATCACCGCCGCCGCGAAGGAAGAGCGTCTGACACTTGCACACGATATCCTCAACCTCGCCAAACAGGATGTGCCTCTCCTGCCGCAATATCGCATTGTTCGATACGGCTGGGTAACCATCTTGGATGCCATGGTCGCTGCTTGTCTTACCGTTGGTCGTCGCGATCTTGCTGCTCAATACCACCAAGACCTGCTCGATATGGGCGCTGCTCCCACGGCCAACACGTTCGGTCTGTACATTACCACGCTCAAGGAGTCTACCAAGACCTTCGATGAGGCCACCGAAGCTGTCAAGATCTTCCTTCGCGCCAAAGCCGAAGGTGTCGAGCCCTCGTCCTTCCTCTACAACGCTCTCATCGGCAAGCTTGGAAAGGCCCGCCGCATCGACGACTGCCTCTTCTACTTCTCTGAGATGCGCAACCTCGGTATCCGTCCGACAAGCGTAACCTACGGCACCATTGTGAACGCCCTTTGCCGTGTCAGCGACGAGAAGTTCGCCGAGGAACTGTTCGAGGAAATGGAGAGCATGCCCAACTACAAGCCCCGTCCTGCTCCCTATCATAGCATGATGCAGTTTTTCCTGACCACCAAGCGTGACCGTAGCAAGGTTCTTGCGTACTACGAGCGCATGCGTTCCAAGCGCATCGAACCAACTACGCATACCTACAAACTCCTGATCGACACGTACGCCACGCTTGAGCCGGTGGACATGGAGGCTGCCGAGAGCGTACTGGAGCAGATTCGTCAAGCTGGTGCTATTCCTGAGGCTGTGCACTACTCTTCCCTGATTCACGCCAAGGGCTGTGTTCTTCACGACATGGAAGGCGCACGCACACTCTTTGACACTGTTCTCGCAGACACCCGCATCCGTCCTCAAGCCTGCCTCTACCAAGCCCTCTTTGAAGCCATGGTCGCCAACCACCAGATCGCCGACACTGAGCCCGTTCTGCAAGACATGCGCGCCCGTGGGGTTGAGATGACTCCGTATATCGCCAACTCACTCATCCACGGTTGGGCTCTGGTGCATAACATTGACAAGGCCAAGAGCATCTACCAAGCTGTTCGCGAGAGCAAGCGCGAGCCCAGCACCTACGAAGCCATGACACGTGCCTTCATGGCCGTCGAGGACCGTGCCTCCGCTATGGCTGTCGTCAACGAGGGTCTGTCTCATGGCTACCCTGCAGCCGTCGCTAGCAAGATACTCGAGCTCGTAGGAGGTGGTCGTGCGACTGCAACTGATGCTGCTGTGTAATAACAGCACGCACCACCCCGCACATGCGGTTCACTTCGACGATAGCCCTCGGTTCGCCATCTCCCGGTTTTACCTCTTTGGAACTATATCCCCTTTATAATCGCATTCGTTTTTGCAACGGCCGCCTTTTCGCCCCTGCGATATACCTCGGACGTGCTCAATGCACGGCATCTCCGACGGCGCAGCTGGGCCCAACTTTTTCTGATTTGCGTTTACCAAAGTCGCTTTTGCATTTTACCTTTTTTTCCTTTTGTAAAAGCGACAGGCGTTATTGTGGTGGAGCAGTGGGGGTAGACTGTGATATCCCTTCAGACAGCGCAGCGTTCCGGCTAGCGAGCGGGTTCAGGTGCTCGGTGCTGGTGGAATTCGTGGAGCTCGCATGTTCGGCGCTGCGGTTTATGGAGCTTGTACAACCGTATGGGTGGATCATGGCACGGGATTGCGATGGTACTTTCCTTGGGTGGTGTATGGTATGCATTGTCACTGTCGCGTGTGGTTCACTTGCGCGGTCTTCTTCTTTGCAGCTGGTGTACGAATACCCCTGGGTTTATACCATCTCCTCTCTAGACGGTGGGTGATGCGGTTGGTAGTCTGGCGCTGGGTCTGTTGGACTGGCGTGTGAGTATTCCATCGGAGTATATCCAAGTAACAAAATTCAAAAAGAAAGGTTTACATTGCATCATCGGTCTTGCAGTGTTCCGTTACAATAACATAGATTCCTTGACTCTTCTTTCGCGCTTGTCTTTGCTGAGAATGGAACATCTGGTTCATGTAAGTCGTGTCAGTTAAACCCTAGAAAAGTCCATTAAAAAAGGAAAAAGGATCATTAGTAAACGGCGGACAGCTTACCGAGACTGGGAGCAGAGACAAGTATCGAGAGTAAAAGAGTATATGTATACCAATCATTCGGATCCATATTACGAAAGACGTATCTAGATGGTATTTATACAAAGAGAAATCTGTGCACAGATGGTCTTCAGACTACGCAAACGCTAGCTCTTTTCTCTACGCTTCCTGTAGAAGCATGCAGATGATGAAGGGCGTTGAATCGAGACGAAAGACCCTGAGCACGACACATCTCGACCCCGGCTAAAATAACGTTCTAATCTCTTTCTTTCTTTCTTCCTTCCTCTGGAACTCGGTGTTTTTCTGGTCGAGTTTGACGGAAACAGTGTGTAATCCATTTGATCGTTGTTGTGCAATGGTTTGTTGAAGTTGCTTAACAGGATGCCTCGGGATCACTGGACTTGTAACAAATCATGCTATGTTGTTTCTAAGATCATGTGGATATTTCCGGGTCTCGTATAGATTTTCCGTGGAGCATTGGGCGCGTGGAGATTCTAATGTTAGGCGTACCGTGGCTGTGTTGCAAATGAAACACCAGCGCTTCGTTTTCTATTCAGGTGGAAATGATTGCGAGTGGGGTTTCAAGCTTTTCGACGTGTTTTCGATCTGGACATTTGGCGTCCCCTTGACTGTTGGCGCTTTGTGAAGACACTGTCAACGGATGACGGTGAAAATTGGTCACCTAAGACGAAGACAGACTCTTCATTCGTATAAGTGCATGAAGGGTTAATAGAGAATATGAACAACGTGAATACAAAGTATTTTAATGTTAGCCTATGAGCTTTTCGTTTGGTGCTTGAACTATGTTTGCTCTGAAAATATGAGATCATCGTGTAATTCAATTCTCATGTGAAGCCATAGGTTGCCGAGATAGTCGAAGTCTAGGTATATTTCGACTGCGTATGAGATCATCTTGAAAGTCTGGTAATAGTTTTAGGACATAATTTGACAACTCAGGGCTGGATCCACATAGTGTCTTGCTCTTTAAAACCCCACACTGTATCTTGTTGTCTCCAATATAACATCTTTGAAACCTTGTCCTGGCCCTGTGCAGTCCTAGGGCGTGACCTAAAAGATTATTGGTCCTGGCAATAGTGCCTCCTCCAGTAGATGGCACTCTCTGTTTCATGGTGCTAATCCAGACCGATGAAAACGTTGTGATCTTTTTCGTCTCTATATTGATCGCAAAGATGAAACGGACTCTCCAATAGCCCGAAGTTTCACACCTGTATACCCTACTTCTCTACCACATACTCCTCATCTCCCTCAACATCCTCAACATCAATCAAGTAATTCCCAGCCCTTTTCTCCACCACATAGTTTTCATCTCCTGCAAGATCCTCAACATCGACCAGGTAATTTCCAGCCCTTTTTTCAACTACGAAGTCCTCGTCTCCACCAATATCTTCGGTATCGATGAGATGATTCCCAGCCCTCTTCTCCACCACATAGTTTTCATCCCCTGCAATATCCTCAACATCGACCAAATAATTCCCAGCCCTCTTCTCAACCACGAACTCCTCGTCTCCCTCAGCATCTTCAATGTCGATCAAGTAGTTCCCCGCCCTCTTCTCAACCACGTATTCCTCATCCCCTTCGACATCCTCAACGTCAATCAAATAATTCCCAGCCCTCTTCTCGACTACAAACTCCTCGTCTCCCTCAACATCTTCAACGTCGATCAAGTAGTTCCCCGCCCTCTTCTCAACCACGAAACCCTCATCCCCTTCGACATCCTCGACGTCGATCAGATAATTTCCAGCCCTTTTCACGGGTGCAGGAAACGACGCCTCCTCGCTGACACAGTATCCCAACTCCTCCCCCTGAACACCCAAGCAGAACTCTCCGCTCGGGCAGCTTCCGCAGTAAGGTCCGACATCTTCCACGCAGAAACCGCTGCACTCTGCATCCGTCTCGAAGTCGCACGAAGCGACGCGGCTGTCCTCGATGCATTTGAAGCCGTCGGCGCAGGGGTTGTCTTCGAAGCAGCGAGGTGTGACGGCGAGAGTCAGCGGGAGAAGAGCTGCGAGGATGACGGGTGTCTTCATTTTGGCGGTAGATAATGATGGTAACGACTGTGTGAGGGCGATCGGGTCTTCAAAAACAGGCGTCCGCGAAATTAAAGAAGGAAAATTGGTCTGGATGGAGGGCTAGGTAGCTAGCGAACAGTCGGGCAACCCCTCGAATATTTAAATCCCCGTTCAACGGACTCTTACACGGAATCCCTCTCATTATATTCGGTCGTGTCTCGACCAATGCCTCGCGGGAAGGATCACTCGGTTTGAGACAGCAGGGGGCCTGACGTATTACCGATATGCTGTAGTCCGGCTGCGCCACCGATTAGGGCAGGCGTTCGGTAGAATCCCCCAACTATTGACTGTTTTGAGAACATGGGGATATAATGGTGGGAGAATGTGGCTTTCTATCGTTTTGTTTCTCCGCGATTTTGGATCGGGTTAGGTAACGGTGTCGGATGAAGGGACTCCTCAAGTTCGATCCTGGGGGGGCGTGTCTGGGGCACGACTCAACATCCTTGATCATCTGTTCAAGGTCGAGAGAAAGCTGGAATGCGCAGGTGTAGAGAAGGCACTGCGCACACTGTATTAGGTATTATTTAATCCGCGAAATACAGGACTTCAAGTGACCGCTAATCGCACGCCAATGCTACCAATACCCTCAAAACACCTTGTCGGACCCTCTCTCCTCTACAACAGCATGCCAAAGACGGCAGACACCATGACCATCGCAGCCATGCCCAAGCCCGCCTTGCTCACACCGTGTACAGGCGCACTATTCTTCCCCGACCCAGCGCCACTGCTCGACCCAGCTGTGTTCGAACTCTGTGTTCCACTCGCACTCGAGGTCGGTTTTCCGGTCGCTGTCGCAGTGTTGTTTCCGCTGCAGAAGATCTCGTTCGCCTTTACGCCTCCATCCTGCCAGCACTTTTGGAGATCCGCAATGGTCTGGTCGACGGAGAGACAGTATAGAGCGCAGCCATTTGCCCATTCCTGAACGGGTGCGCTCTTACAGCAGCTTTTGAGGGTGTCGCGGTAACTTGAAGGGAATCCACTGGTGCCACCGACAGCGCAACCGGCGTCTTTGGTAGGGTATTCGGAAAAATTTTGTGTCGCGCATGAGGTGGATGTTGCGCTGGCTGCAGCGGAAGTAGCGGAGGTAGCGAAGGCGGGGGAAGACATTGTAGGTGGTTCGGTCGTGTGGCTGTTGAGGTTGGGAACAATGAGCTGTCAAGCTGTCAATGAGGGGGGTTGGAGGTGCTGGGTGTAGTCCTACTTTTGCAGGGACCTTTGATTTGTTAGGAATGTATATGTGTTTGCGTTCTGATTGTCGTCACTGTGCTACCTAGGTAAGTGACGAAGGGACTGATCGCAGAGAGTGACAATCAATGACATGAGGAAAAACCCTTGAGTGCATCACCCCATGTTTCACCACCTTCAGCCATAGCGTGGTCTATGAGCAAGTGTTGCCCAAGGAACCGTTGGTCTGACGTGTGCTATTTTTGAGACAGCCTAGCGAGGAAATCGATGACATCACGGATACATGGATGCGATTGCACCGTGAGCGATGAGCGACGTGTAGAGTTACTATTGTTCCAAGATACGATATGAAGAAGCAAGATATCAGTTGCAGGAAGACTATGTGGTATACATGTTATGGAGACACGGCATAACGACATGTACGGATTCCCGCAAGCCGATCGAAAAGGGCAAGGTGGCTTGGCTACCGCCAGGGATATTGATCATCCGTCCTCGACCTCTCCTTACCATCATCCACGACTGTCGCCAGGAACTATTACATGCGATAGGACGATTATCAGAATAATGTTATCTCTGAAAGTTTTCACTATGAGAATTGAAATGGCACCCATCGCAGCCCCTTGAGCCCAGCCTCCCATCTAAATGTAGAGAATCTCCCGTCGCAGCTCACTGCCCATACTTTGACTATGGCCCTCATCTTCATGATGACAAGTGACTTGATAGTGATCGCATCGGTCCTATGGGAGGGTTTGAACTGGCGTGATCCCCTGACTTTGAAAGGTTGTCAGTTAACCTATTATTTGTAGATATCAAGCAGTGTCTAAAGACCCAAAGTAAAGATTGTGTAATAGTACCACTAACGCTACCTAGAAAAGGAAAGCGCTTCTAAGAAACGAATGATGCTTCCGTAAAGTACAAAGCAAACCCCACCCACTTCATTCTGATCAGCAATGAAAAAGAAAAAAGGCAAAAACATACAACAGCAGGGATTCGCCAGTGGTCACCCACCTGACTACTAATCCGCCGATAACTTGCTTAAATAGGGCTGAGCGGACGGGAAGCCTTGCTTTCAAGTTTCTATGGTCGTATGTGATAGTCAAGGCGCAAAATAGATTTATATAGGCAGCGGATTCCTTCGGCTATTCTGAGACAAATAGTCCACCACAGACCGCAGAAACCACCGTCAACTTGGGGTTTGTATCTCCAAGTACAAAATCACCGGTTCTTTACACACGCGCCACGGCCCCTCCGCAGACGGCAGGGACAGGCTTGGGGCATGATATGCCTTGCGCGAGGTAGTTTTCGTAGCACGCTTCTGCAGCAGCGTTTTTGCATTTGCATTCCTGGACCGTTGGGTTAGAGAGACTTGGAAAGGGGGGGGGAAGAGAAAGGAGATGATGAGGAGAGTAGGGAACGAGGGAATCAGGGTGAGAAACTCACGGCGATGAGTTCCAGGAGGCAGATGGGAGGCTTGCAATAGCAGCCTAGCCCGGCAGCTTCGGGCAGTGGGTTGGCTACTGCGAACGCGAGAAGGGAGGAAGCGAGCACGAGGATGGAGGACTTCATTGTGAGGTGAGCAATTAACGAGATGAGTTTTGGAGAGGGCAATGGAAGGAAGAAGCTTGGAGTCGGACTGGTGTGACCTTTAGGAAATCAAGGGAGAACGAAGGATCAATTTATACCTTTTTCAAGATACTTGATCAGTCTTCTTCCGGCCAATACAATCAACGGTTTCCGACCTCGTACAGACCGCGCACAGCACGAGGCAAAATCTCGGTTGCTCACATGTGCGTCAATGCCCCCATCCGGCCAGGAAGCTGACAATAGGCGGATGGTTCTTACGGGACTGCTCGACGTTGCTGTATGGAACATGACCTACGACAGACAGTCTCGTTGGTGGTACAGCAAGATGATGACTATCTTGTTGTTCGTGAATGGAACAAAATCTGTGCGTAGCGAGGGCGAGGGCCTATTAATTGATCGCTGATTTATCGCGGTTAATCTATCGTGGCTGATTGATCACTGATCTATCGTGGTTGATCTATCATGGCTGCGCAATTACTTCGTATTCTGTAACGGTCATGGACAATATTTTCTTCCCAGAAAGACGTCATCAGAATTACATTCCAGGGGAAAACCAATCCGTGTGCTTTTGTCTCCGTATGAAGTCGCATCACCTCGTGTATACCTCGCAGAGGTCTATCATGTGAACCTTTGCCCCAAATTGGTTTTCATTCAAGGCGGGGAAACAATTGGGTCTTGTCGAGTAAGCTCACGCGTTGCCTAGAAGATGACGCCGACGGAAAGGAGAGGGCTACCTGAAGTGAGAAAAGGCAAAGAATTAAGTAAGAGTTCGGACGTAAGCTCGTATACAGAACCATCACGTCGTACAAGACAAGCAGCACGGTATCTCCAACCGAGACGAACCAACGCCCACTTCCCCGATAAACTCTCTATACCATCCAACCCAACGGAAAGATACTTTTTTCATATTCACTTCTTCAAATAAAATCCCAAATCCACACCCTCCAAACTCTCCATCCTCACCCTCCCACTCCCCATCCACCGCCACCGATTCCGACTCCGATACTTGATCACAAAGTCCTCAGGTCTCAACGCCTCAATCACCTCCCTATACCCCAACGCGCTCCCCTGCCAAATCGCGGTAACCCGCCCATCAACCCTTCCATTCTTATACCAGCTCCTGCACCCGCCACTCCACACAAGCCTTTCCATGACCTCATCGCCATACGTATTGAACTCGTCCGTCGCCTCGCGGGATGGAACTACGTACTTTATATCCTCGGCGGCCATCTTCTTGATCCACTGCGAGATGTACATGGCCGTCCAGGATAGCGCGGCCATGAGCGAGCCGTGGCCGACGGGTGCGTTGGGGCCGGAGAAGAAAAAGAGGTTGGGGAAGTGCGGGCATGCGACGCTGAGGTAGGAGAGGGGTTCGTCGTTCCAGTATTCTTGGAGGTTGGTGTTGGAGAGGCCGGTGAGGGGGAAGGGGGGGCGGTGCGAGACGTCGAAGCCCGTGGCGCAGATTACGGTGTCGACGGTGTGGTGCACTCCATCTTCCGTGACGATGCCTGTGCCATCCATGTGTGTGATGGGTGAGGTGGTGAGCGAAACGTGCGGAAGCGTGAAGGCTTCCAAGTACCCTGGTCCCGGGGTCGCGCGACGGCAGCCTACTTCCCATGTCGGAGTCAGTTTGGCTGCCAACGCTTCATCGCCGCCCAACCTGTCCAACATCATCTGGGAAATTGCTACGAAGGCAGCTCTCTGCGCCGGGGAGTCTTTCTCAAACTAGTGGTGTGTACACGGTTAGCGAGTCACCCATCCCGCAAGTCGATCCAAAGTAAAAGAGAATGTATGACCGGAAAACAAAGGAAACAAAGAGACAGACAAACCATAGCAAAAGCACGGTTACTCCCATGTTGAATCTCCCTCCTATGCTCCCTCAACCGCCTCGGCTCCTCTCTAAACCGTCGCTTCTCCCCCTCACTATACTCCCTGTTAACCATTCCCCCAATAACCGCACCTAAACGCCATTGCACAAAGTCAGCAATCATTCCATCCCATCTACACCTCATACAGCAACTCCCCGCCCCCAAAGACCCAAAAAAAAACACAACACTCACTACCCAGTCCCGGAGTGATCCACGTCGGACTCCTAACAAAATTCACCACGCTCTTCGCCGTCTTGGCCAGTTCAGGCATAATCTGTATCGCACTGCTGCCATTCCCGATAACCGCCACGTTCTTCCCTTCCCACTCCCACCCCTCCTCCCAAGCCGCAGAGTGCATTTTCTTGCCCCGGAAAGCTTCCAAACCGGGTATATCGGGCAACTTCCAGCGCGACAGGAAGCCCGTGGCGCTGATCAGGATGTTGCACCAGTCGTCGAAGACGCGGCCGTTGTGCCGCACCTTGAGGCGGTATATGCCTTCGTACTCGTCAAAGTCGGCGGAGATGATGTCGTGGTTGAGCTTGACGTCGCGGTCGAGATTGTACTTGCGGACGGTGCGCATGAAGTAATCGTGTATCTCCTTGCCGCTGACGTAGAATGCGCTCCAGTCGGGGTTGGGCTCGAATGGAACTTTGGTAGGCGCGTTAGCTGGGAGGTCGAAGAAGCTTTTTTTTGGGGGGGTTTTTTTTCGTTGTGACGGAAGGGGGAAGGGGGATGGGATGGGATGGGTATGGAGACAAGGGGGTTTTACATGAATATATATGCGCTGGAACATCACAAGCAACCCCCGGATACCGATTCACCCACCACGTCCCACCCAGCACATCGTCCTTTTCATAGATACAGTGTTCAACGATATCCTCCAACGCCCTTGATTCCATCTTAGCCTGAGCATCGTCACCCTCGTCCCCTTTTCCTAGATTCTGATAACCGTACATGACCTCGTACGCCATATTCATGGCACTGATCCCACCGCCAATCGTGACAACTTTGAGCTTGCGCGGATGTCGCAGCGGCTGTTGATTCACGGGGACCCATGACTCGTGGATTTCCCTCCCGTACCTCGTTTTTGGGGGCTGTATCGTTGTCAGCAGGGCATCCAGGTGTTTCTGCGCCGCTGGAGAGGGTGGGTCGATGGGTGGGGGAGGTGTGATGGGTGTGGAAGAGTCGGTTTTGGGTGAGAAGGCCATGGCTATGACAATGGGCCAAGGGGGAGACAGGGCGAAAGAAACGGTGAGACGAGAAAGGAAAATAAAGAATGGGATGATGTGATACTTTTATACCAAAACTCAGTCGCCTCGCGGTTGATGGCTATTTAGAGTAGCACAAGTGATCAAGGAGGGGGGACGTGGCTAGTCCAAACCCCGCAGACTACTACCATATTCCGGAAGGTTTGCAGAAGCTTGATGACGTCCACGAAAATCGAGCTCAGATGCCGAGAGGAAGTGCCTAGAGTTGGATTTTCCCATTGTGTGTGTGTGTGTGCATGTGTGGAAGAGCTTCGAGCAGTGATCTCGTAGACTCGCTCGCATACTGGGACCCATGATATCAGTCGGCGAACCCTTTCATTTATCCCACCCCCCAATGCATTGCCGGGATCGCGTACAGATCATCTGCAAACAAGCCAAAAAGGTGCTCAAGGCTGAAGCAGAAGTCGAAGAGAAAAAAGAATTCAAAGTTGATGAAGACGCAAGGGAAAGCACATCATCTAACCCGACCCGATCCAATACAATAACAGTCGTCCCTCTTATCCTTCCTCCCTACGACCCAGAGATTTCGTAGTACTCCCTTTGCCCTTCTCTCTTTCCGTGGAGACTTCCAGGTATCCCTTAAACATGATGGCGATCCGAGAAGTCCTCAACCAAGTAGATGCCCCCCTCTGGACCTTGCTTCATCTCTGCTTGCGCCTAACCAGCAGCACCCACCCCATTCGCATCCATGGGACTCCCGCCCGTATTCCCCGCGCCATTGGCCCTTCGTCTCCTTCCCACAATTTTCTTCCTCCGATCCGCCGCCTTGCCATCGGCCACGTCCACCATATTAAGATCCTGCTCGTCCGGCCGATCACCCTCACCTTCATTCCCCTCCCAGTACGCCCGCGTCTCATCCAGCTCGGTGACGTCTGCAGGCTTCATCCGCAACCACTTCATGCGCGGCCCCGATTTGGCGCGCTCGCTCACTCGGAAGCCGTATATGCGCGGCTCGTAGATGTTTCCCAGGCCGAGGCCCGGCGCGAGGTTGTGAGGCGCGACACCGTTTACTGATGTGATGTTAGCAGGTGTCGTATTGTTGCGGGCCTTTGCGTCTGCGTTGGCGGCCTGGATGGCTAGGAGGGCGTCTGCGGCGCCGGAGGAGGTGCGCGTACCGCCAAGATCGAGATCTGTGAACGTCATGAAGAAGAGGGAGGGAAACGTGGTGCCAAAGAATGCGCCGTCGACGGTCTGGAAGCGCGAGTTGGGCGGTGTGTAGACGTCCAGACACGATGGGCAGAACAGCTTGACCGTCTCGTGGCCGGGGCTGTCGTTCAGGCCCACGGGCAGCACCTTGCAGGAATTGCAGTGGACACGCGGACAGGTGCCGAAGTGCTGCAGCTCGTACTTCTCCGCCATCTGCTGGATGCCCGGTCGCGACGTGATGTAGCGCTGATGTATGAGGCCGTAGAGCAGCTCGGCGGAGCTTTCTATCACGCTCAGATCCGACGCTATCCTGAGGTGCCTCCGGTCGCTCGCGCGGCGGTATCCCGAGGGCCTCTCGTCGCCCAGGATCTCGTCGTCTTCCTCGTCCTCCTCGTCCTCGTCCTCGTCGTCCTCGTCGTCCTCGGGCTCCACATCCAGTATCATCTCCAGGGCTTCCTTGTACATGGGCACCTGCGACTGGAGACCCGTGAGGTTGAAGTCGTCCTCGATGAAGTCCTCCGACACCTCGGCGAAGTACTCGTGGCCCAGCAGTCCGCAGAAGGAGGAGATCCACGACTCGGGGGCCTGGGATGACGACGACATGCTGTCGACCAGGTCGGCGGCCCACGCCTGCCAGACAAGCCCGCAGGTCGATGCGCTGGAGGCAGTCGCGGTGTGCAAATCGCGCGAGTGCCGGCCTTTCTTTCGGCGGCCCGAGACGATGGGTGGGCTAGCAGGATCGCGAGGGGTCGAAAATAAGGAATGTGGGGTAGGACACGGTGGCGAGAAGCGCGCGAGGGAGGGCCTGAGGTGGGAGGGCTGGCACGACGCCGGCTATCTCATGTATGCGCGATCGAGGCGAGCGTGTCGTGCGGCGCGCGGGAGAGAGCGTGTGTGGTGTCCAGGTGCAGGCAACGGGGGGACAAGGTCGGGATGCACCGGCGCCGTCGTCGAGGGCGGCGTGGGGCGGCACAGGAGGGATCGGAGCTGGGGGAGAGGGACGTGGGCGTGGGCGTGGGCGTGTCGGGGGGTTTTTTTTGCTCCTCGCTGGCTTTTAGGCCCGGTCAGCAATTGTTGGGGACGTTGCATGCATGGTTTTGGCAGGTGCTGGCGATTCTGTGGAGGTGAAGTGAACCGTCTTGGCTCTCCAGCCCTTCCTTAGCTAAGGCAACCCAGCCGAGCGCTGAAACGTCGACATCACGGGCTGGCAGGGTCGCAGGTCCGGGAGAACACCATCCATCGGTTGTCTGCTGTCTACGCACAGGAGAAGAAGAAGAAGAAGCACGATATCTCAAGAAACAGTCCCACGCTCGAAGAATCAATGGATATCACACCAACCCAAAACCCCCCAAACAAGCTCCACAGACATACATGGTGGAATATCAAGCATCGAACCTCAAACCTCAAACCGCAAACCGCAAACCGCAAACCGCAAACCGCAAACCTCAAAACAGATCCCTCATGATCCTCGCCAGCTCGTCGTTCTCCTGGCCAAACCCGCCAGCCGCGACAAACTCTCCCCCATTCCCCATGCCGCCGCCGCTGTCCGGCGCGCTCGACATGCCGAAGCCGTTGACGCCCATCATCGATCCGAACCCGCCCGCAGCCTCGAACAGCGTGTTCAGGTCCGCCGCCATCCCGTGCGGCGTGTCCACGTGCCCGCCGTTCGAAAAAATGGCCAGCTCGTCGACCCGATGACCTGCCAGCCCGGCCATGGCGACCGCAGCCGACGAATGCGCGTCTTGCTCATTGCGGATGTTGAGGCCGAGACGCGGACCCACTTCCTTGAGCATCCTGATCGTCTTCCACAGCCGCTTGGAGACGTAGGAATTCGACGAGAGGCCGCGGACGAGCTCGAGAGCCATGTAGAACTCGTCGCGGCACTGGGAGCTGAATTCGGCCGGGGCGTGGGCAACGGCCAGGAAGAGGACGGCCAAGGCGGAGATGAGGAACCAGTTGAACATGGTTTGCTGGGTTTTGTAGATGTCCGAGGTTTGGTTGAGATAGGTCAGTATTCGGATCGTGTCCTTGGAGACGGTGACCACGATGTGGGCGAATTCGAGGTGCTCCACAATGTTGGTCGCGCTGTGCAGCACAGGCCGGTAGATGAGGATGCGCATCTGGTTCGCTCGGAGGTAGAGTGCGACTTGGAGTCGGTGGACAGCACGGGAGGGTGCCTCGGTCGGCTGGCCGCTGTCGGGATGGACAAACTTGAGCGCGTTGGGTATTGATCGATGCCAATTGAGTACTTGGAAGTCGAGATACTGGATGTCGTCCTTGTCGATGGCATTCTGAGAGCTATCCGGATTGGCGATGGATTTCCACACTTTTGACCCTATCAAACTGTAGCTGATCATCGCATTGAGATACTGAGTCGACTCGTCCGGCCTGGGCAGGTTCTGGTCGATATCCGAGTCTTGCAGAGCGAAGGGCATGCCCGTGCCCAGACTCCAGCGCCGATCGAGAACATAGACAACCCAGAACAGTCTGATGGCACCGGCCTGCTCCTCGGCATCTGTGAAGGACGCATAAGTCTCTCCGCGATGCAAGCCTAATTCGATGCATTGCCGAGCCGCAAGACCGATCGTTCGCCAGGCCAGGCCTTCGTCGTCTCGATGGAAATGGTACATGGCCTTGGAGGGTGGTCAGCATGAAAACCCTTGGTCATGGGGGGAGGACGTACTGCAACAGCCAGCGTCTGAATGCTTCTCAGATCCACCGGATCCGAAAGCGTCCGGTCGAGAACCTTGTGGATGTTGTCGAACAACCGCTCTCCCAGAGGACTCTTTCCATTGCCCTCCAGTGTGAGGGCAGTGGCGAGTATAATCTTCAATATGCTCGTCTGGTCATCTTCAATCGCGTCTGCGCCAGGCATAGCACCCTGCATCAGACCGGCCCTCGAAGCCGCCTCGACAAACGCAAACAACATCTCCGCATGCCGGGACACTTTTTCGATATCGAGCAAAGGATACATCAACCCCATCTCGTCTTGGTAGACCGATACCAGCCGGAGTGCCTCTTGCCTTGTGAGCGCCCATATGGGATCCTTGTCAGCATGCAGTGCCGTCTTCGGCGTCATCGCATGTCGCATCCGCGGACTGCCCATTGGCGTGGCATCCTGTGTGATGGCACCCTCGTCATCCCCATCCTCTGGCCCCGTGATCCCCATCGTCTTCAGGCTCGACTTTGCCACCCCAAGACTGAACGCGTTCGCCGTCGGACCGTGGAAGCGTGGATGCTTGCTGAACGACCTGGTCCGGTGTCGCGCGGGCGAGGGAGGCATGACGGGGGTCTGGACGCTGGACGTGGGGCGCATATACTCCAGCGCGGCGAAGGGGGTTCCGATCGAGCCCACGCTCTGCGTCTCGACCTGGTGTCGCAGGGCGTTCATGTTCGCGAAGAGCTGTTCGACTTGCTCTTGGAGGCTTGATATCTGCGTCGACATGAGTTTGAACTCGCTACCCTGGTCAGCATCCTCCTTCGAACACGCGAAGGCGTCTTTGCCTACTCCGAGTCTTTGAAGTTGTTGCAGCAGTTCGGCGCATATGTGCACTCGAGTTGCAGATTGCCGCATCGTTGGCATGGCGTCTGCCCATTGCATTTGATCTTCCTGCGCTTGCACTCGTTGCTGCACCACACATCAGCCTCTCCTCTCCTCTCCTCTTCCCAAGAAGCGCAGACTCGCAACTCACCAGGCGATCGAAATATACCGATTACGCTTGGCCCTCGGTTGCGGAGCTCCCTCTTCGCTCTTCCGCTTCTGCGCCCCGTTCCCATTCGCATTCTCGTTCTCGTGGCTGGACCCCGACAACGACGCCATGGCTGCCTTCACCCTCTCCAGCGGAATCTCTTGACCGCGGGTTCGCGACTCAAAAGAGTGGGGGAGGGGGGAAAGCTACGGAGGAGGGTTTCGGAGGTATATTGCAGCAGCCATGAATCGTTCGCGCTCGGGCCCAATCGGAGTGATGCTGCTAGGGTAGTTTGCGGGGTGCGAGGCGTGACCGACACGTACAAGGCCACCACCCGTCAGAAGAGAGCTATCATGTGATGCGGTGCCACTTGATTCGAGAAATCGCAGTTGCGGATTGTTCGGAGCGCAGTTTGCTCTCTTTCTCTCTCTCTCTCTCTCTCTCTCCACCAGTATCTATTCTTGCACCGACACATGGCTTACACTTTCAACGAATCCATCACCCTCTCCCTCGCAAACGCTGTAAAAAACCCCCCAGATATCCCAAAAAGCCCGACAAAAGCTGTCGAGTCCGAGTTCCCACCTCCGCCAGCCTCATCCCATTCTCCCTCGCCTTGTAAAGTGCCGCAACGGCCAGAGCGAACGATAGGACACGAAGCGCCTTCTTCCTCCGCATGCGAGAGATGCCTTGTTTCGTGTAAGAGATGTTCCAGTCGCTCCAAACGGGGAACGTGCAGCGGCGCCAGAAGTCGACTTGTGTGAATCTGTTCCCGTGGTCAGTACGCGTAGTAGAGGTGGCGAGGAGGAGACGGGGGAAACACTTACGGGTACACGGCACCGTTCCACCCATTGTTTGCCGTAAAATACCAACTGACACACCCACCTCTCATCCACACCGTATCCTTCGAGGCTCCCTGGATCTCCTTCGTAAACGCCACCTCCGCCTCATGTTTAACATCCAAAGCCTCCGCATCGCCATCGAGAAGCAGCTTGACAAACTTCAAGCTGTATTCGACCATGTTCTCAGACGCCATGACAACCGACGAATGTCCAGTCGCCGTATTCGGTCCAAATATCATGAAGAAGTTGGGAAACCCGTCCATGGCCGTCCCTTGGTATGCTTGCGGACCACCACGTTCGTCCATCGTTTCGACAAGATCTTTGCCACCGATTCCGGCAACTCTGAGCGGATGCAACCACCTCGTCGTGTCGAAGCCGTTGGCTAGCACGATGATGTCGGCCGGGATTTCTCTCTCCGAGAGTTCGGCATGGGAGTCGGGGGGGTAGACGGCACCGGGACCGATGACGACGCTGTCCTCCGTCACTCGCGCCAAAGGCTGTGTTGTGAGTTCGATCTTCGGATCATTCAGACTCTGATACCATCTCTTATCATAGATCCTCCTCTTACAACCGATGCCATAGTTCGGCGTGAGCATCTCCCAGTACTTCTCCGGCACAATCTCCCTCATACGTTTCAGCATCTTATCCTCATGCATCTTCCGATGTTTCTCGGCGTACGGCGTGTCAGGGAACACCTGCAAGAAATCGACTTCTGCACCTGCGAAGAGGGCAAACCGAAACGCTTGCAGGAGGCCAGGGACACGGCGCATGATCGTTGACCCGTTCCGCTCCCACCACTCGTCACCGCCCGGTGGAATGAAGGACGGGACCACCCAAGGAGGTGAGCGCATGAGTTGCGTGACCGACTTCGCATTGTACGGCGCGTGGGGGAGTCGAGGAACAAGTTGCGCCGACGAACACCCCGTCCCCACCACGACCACATTCTTATCCGTAAAATCAACACCCTCGTCCCACCTCGCCGAATGAAACACCTTCCCCGCAAACCTCTCGAACCCCTCTATCTCGTCCGGCCACCCTCTCGGCTCCACCAATCCGCCCACGCAACTGATCACAGCCTTCGCCCTCACGGTTTCCGTCTCGGTATACACCGCCGCCTCGCCCTTTTCTTCGACTATCCTGAGCCGGTCTTTGGAACTCAAATCGCCCATACCGGCGACCATGCGGCGCAGCTTGACTTCCCACACCTTCTCGGATTCGAGCCATCTGCATTGCTCGACGTCGGTATTGAGTTCGATCTTATCCGTGACCTGGTACGATCTGCAGACCTCGTGGTAGTATTGCACGATTTCGCGACCGGGCGGGTAGAAGGTCGACCAGTTTGGGTTCTGGGCGAAGCTGAAGCTGTAAAAGGTCGCGGGGATGTCGCTGGGAAAAACTAAGTCCGGCTATCGCAGGATGGGGGGAGGGGGGGAGGGGGCGGAGCGAAGAACCATGGCAAGACGGGGGAAAAAAAAGAAGAAGACGTGGGTGGGTATGTATGGAAACGCGAGGAACTCACCAGGCGACACCGGGATATCGGTTGATCCACCATGTCCCCCCGATGCCCGCTTGCCGTTCAAAGACTCTGAACTGGTCGAATCCCAACTCCTCTTTCAGCCGACACGCCATCGCGATTCCCGAGGCTCCGGCGCCCACGATCAGCACGGGGTAGTATGTATACGCATCGTGGTCATATCCGTTGACCCTCTGGATAGTCTCTTTTGACTGCTTCATCTTGTCGATTCGAGTCTTGCTCAATCAAACGGATGGGCAGCTCAACTTCATGCGGTGTCGGAAGTGAATAGGTGAGAATAGTGGAGAATATATGGGTTGAGGGAAAGGATGCACGGTTTGTCTCGTTACGAGCTTGTGTGGAGAAATACGGGGAGGGTGGTGGCCCGAAAAGTACATCCTTGCCAAACCAGGCACATGAAGTACCGGAAAGAGGGGTTGTATGTGAGATTTTGTCACGCGATTCGTGGCGTACTCATTACATTAAAAGGAAGGATCTCATACTATACGAGTAGTTGGACCTCGGCAATCCTGTGCGACGCGTTTCGTTGGCTTTGCCGGCGCTAGCGCAAGGTAAGTAAATGATACTCGTACAGAAATGTAAACGTTGAATGGTGGTTGTCAGATGTTTCAAACTTGATGATGACGTCACAAGCGCACTGTGGTACACTATTCAGTAACTTGTGCTCTCAAGATGTACCACCCAAACCAGCATAGAACGCCTGGCAATGCGAAAACACCTAGACCAAAATCCATTCCAACCGTTTTGTCCCAATGCCAATGTTCGCCTGTAAAAACTTCAAAAAAACATTAATCAAGCGTGCAGAGGTGTACTTGAACCCCCAGGCGTGCCTCCAGACGTTGCTGAATCCGTGCCACCAATCCTCTTCCTCTTTTTCTTCTTCCTCGGGATCAACGCCGGTGTGTTTGACTGTGCGCTCCGCAATGTGAGGTACGATCCACAGGTCAAGCAGAGATTGTCTGGGAGGCTCGCCGTGCAGAATACTATCGAGGAATCAACGTCACACAAATCACCAACGACTTCAAGGATGAAGGCACCAACTTACTGCTCAAGCACACGCTACACACAAATCCCACATCGACAACCTTCCGATGACAAAAGCATGCCGCTCTAAAATCGACACCCCCCTCGCCCATCCTCACCATATACTTGCGCGCCGTTCCATCCGGTAAGAATCCCATCATGAGGTACTGCAGCAACCCCTCCGGCCTCTCGGGCTTCATGTACACGCCCCCCGTCGCATCGCTCGCTTGCTGTAACAGCACGGTATCGCCTGCCAGTTTCAGAATATCGATTGGTATTCGTTTCCGCTGCGCCGCAAAGATGCTGTTCATGACGGGTATGTATTGGTTTGCGAGATCACCGCTGACGGAAACGATGAGAATGCGCGATGTGAGCGGTATGCGTTGCGTCTTTGAGTTGGAGTCCGAGTCTGCGAGCACCATCATGTCATCCGCGCGCGTGGTGACGGGCGAGTGTTGGAGAGTGGTTTTGTTGATGAAGGAGAGCGCGAGGGAGAGCGCGCCGCCGATTAGCGTCGTGGGTGTCGCCGCGAGCTGGCCCGTTGTCGTGCTCTCCATCAGTTTCCTGAAGTTGTGTACTATGGCTGTTTCCACGGTCGAGAACGGGCGGTATTTGTTCGCATTATCGGGGACGCGCAACGCAGCTTCATCGGTCGTGCCGTTCATTTCGACATCGCCATTCGTTTGCGGGGCCTCGGCCGTGGGCGTTGGGTAAAGGAAACATGCTTTGTGCGAGTGTGAGGCTATCACGGCGACACAGTTCGCATTCCCGGAGGCGAGGTGGGCGTTGATAAAGACGAGGATATTGGCGAGGGCTTGGGAAAGCGGGAGGGTATCAGAGAGATGTGCCCAGGCATGAGGATTCGTATCTAGGACAACCGTGAGAAGTGACGGCGGAGGTCCTGTCGTATAGGTTAGCTTCATGGTCTTTGGCTTCCAGCGCAACTGTCTCGTACTCTCGTCTGTCTTTGTGTGACGATCTGTGCCATCGATGCCGTTCATGGTATTTGCATAGTAAGAAAGAACAGCCCCACCAAGAAGGTGTGTTTGCGTGGTTGAGAGTGGAAGAGCTCAACGGAAAGTCGGCCGCCCTCAGCGTTCTAGTCCGTGCGCTTGATTGTACGCTAGTACGCTCTCACATGATCGCGTGGCTTCACTTCACTTCACTTCACTTCACTTCACTTCACTTCACTTCACTTCACTTCACTTCACTGATGACGGACGGCCTCACGCTGACAAATCGAGGAGGAATCAACGACCATCAACGAAGGAGCCATAGCATCACATGAAAGACGAGGAATGGAAGTGACTGCTTATTTGTGGTGCTCCTAAAGTCCGTAGTGCTTTCGCCTGTCGCCAAAACTCCTCGCTGGATGAAACGCAGTCAGTGGTGCTTGCTATGAGACAGAGGAAAGAAGCCACTTTTGGGTGTCGTGATAACAGATAGATAGGGAAACTCCAGAACGCCCCTGGTTTAAACCCCCATTAAATGCTCACGTATGGAGACAAGGGAAGACGCATTTCAAGCAGCCGTATCCGTTGATGTTGCCTTGCTCTGTATGTTTAGTACAGATTAACAATGTATAGAAAGACCACGCAGTCGCATACAGCGGTTTGGAATCAAATCGGAGTATGGGGTGAGAGGTGCAGAAGTAAACGTAGTACTGGCAGATTCCCTATGCCAGGTACAAGGTAGAGAAGAAAGGTGAGTCAAGTGTAAGTTGCCGGGGTACTGAAGGACCATGGGGCAGAGAGCAAGACGGGGGTTTCGGCGGTTTAAGCAAACGGCTGGCGTGCATGAGCCGACGTTTTGGTTTTCTTTTGGCGCTGGTAACGCATCATGCGACCGCCTTGAGCGATTTGGCCGTTACCGTTGCTACGCGACATGGCACACATGGGAGCTTCTTCGTCTGAGTGCATGGAGGCTATGGCGAACGAGTCGGTGTTGTGACCAAAGTACAGCATGACGCCTTGTTTGGACTTTTTGACCCCAAGAATGCCAATGGCGCCTGTGGAGATGCTGTGCTTTACGCTTGGATGGCCTGCAAACGTGTTAGCTGGGACCGCAACTCACCACTGCTTGTCTTACCCATGAACTCCTTCTCGATCATCGATCGGAGTGCTTCGTCTTCCGTCGCATCGACATACTCTCCGCCTTTGCCTTTCTTAACGCTCTGGTACAGCCTCTCTGCGCATACAGTAGCAGCCATGGTCGTGGCCATGTGCTCTCCAGTCCCGCTAGTAACGGTGCCAACACAGACTTCTTCCGGATCGTCTGCATCGATGGGAACAACGGCTGCGCCTACGCCTACAAGAGCTGCAGGGCCCACTCGACCTCGATGTTTCATGCCGATGCCTCCGGATGATGCAGCACATGCAATGTTGCCCCATCCATCAATGGCAATGGCACCAACGGTATCCGTGATGAGATCTTCTTTTCGGTCAAGACGTTCGGTCGTGTGAAGGGTGCCGTCCAAGGATGTGCGAAGGATGTCAGCATCAACTGGCTTCGTAGCCGTCGCGCTGGAGGTTGAGTCCGAATCCTTGCCTGAGCCGTCCCACGACCTGCGAATGGAAGTCAAGCCGCGATTTTGAGTAAGCAACGAGCTACCTTCCGCTACATAGTCAGTGATGCTGTTGCGTGTACCACGTGTATCGCGAAATTGACTGATGGTGGGCACTTTCTGGGTGCTATTGATGAAGGCATTGCGAGAGGACTCTTCGATGGTTTGAGGCCTGAAGGTGGCCAGCTCCAGGTCAGCGTCGGCGGAATCGGGAGTCATAAGGCGATCCTCGGTTCCGGAAGTCTGCATAGAGACATCGGAATGCAGTGCAGAGGTACTTGAGAAGGCGGACTCGGAAGGGACCGAGAAGGCTAGTTGACTGCCCTGCAGCATATTTCTCGTATGCTCGCGCCGTATGCGTGCCTGCTCCGCCTCCTCGGCTGGTGAGTTGATCTCCCCCACCCTCCAGCGTGATGGATGTTGGCCAGCTTTCCTCGCTTTGCGCTCCGCGCCTTTCAGATCGGACCTCCAACGGGTCCACCTCTCGCGCGCGGCGGCAGAGATGATTTCATCGTGCAGACATTCGGGGACGGCCATCTCGCGTGCAAAGTCCAACGCTCCTTGGCCGACGAGAAGGTTGGGCGGAACGCGCCGAAGGGTGAGCGACTCCATTGTCTGGTTGAGGACCAGACGTGCCAGACAGACGGGGTTTTTGATCTCTGCAACGGATGGTCAGCGTACTGCTGAGGCAAGCGGACAACAAGCATACTGAACACTGCCCCCACTGCCCCGCTGCGACCATGATGGTCAACAATGGAAGCGTCGCATTCCACGACACCATCCATGGCGAGATTGCTGCCGTATCCCGCGTTTGTGATTTCCCTGTCTTCCAGGACCTTTACCGCCATCTCAGCGGCATCCAGCGCTGAGCCTCCGTTCCGCAAGACCAACATGGCAACTTGGGCGGCACTAGCATCGTCAATTTGCGATGACAGGTTTCTGGAGGGAGATGGGTCTTCTTACGCGCCGCACGCTTCCAAATGAATGCGCTCGTTTGCAATGCTGTGGTATCCCGCTCCAGCATGCACGAAGATGGAGCACATGTCGGTCCGATGCGGGCTTTCCGTTGCCTTGCGGGTTGGCGGGTCCAGGTGCGCCGCACCATCAACGGCTCCCTGTTGCGCGGCAGATGCTGACATGCTTTTAGTCGTGTACGAGAAGCGCCGACGCAGCCTGCGGAGCCGTGGGTTAATCCTGTCCACCTTGGCGTGATGGAGTTCACAGGCCCGTTTTTGTAGGGTTAACAGCGGTCTAGGAGCGGAAAGGCGAGTCAAAGTTGAGAGAAGAATGAGAGAAGATTGAGCTGAGGTGAGAGGCGAGGGGCAAGAGGAGAGAGGAGAGAGGAGAGAGGAGAGAGGAGAGAGGAGAGAGGGGAGAAGAGAGAAGAGGGGAGAAAAGAAATGACAAATGAATGGAATTTTCGAACGGCAATGGACTCTTGTGACCTAGAGTTCTGATCAATCAATGAGTGGCGGGAGAGCGATGGGTGCAGGCTGTAGGGTCGGGTAGGTTAGTAGTGTAGATGGTGAGCAGCGAGGCAAAAAGAGTCCAGGGCAATTGCTCTTTCCTCACCGTGACATGACAGCGATAGCGGCGGTCGGACTGGCCATGCAACGAGTGAGTCACGTTACGCATCCAGCCTGAAGTCTGAAAGAAGGCGGGAGGAGCATGGGGCAGATGGAAGCCGGAGCCTGTGTTTGATCGACAGGCAGAGGGAGGTCGTGGGCTTGGTCTATAGCGACTACGGATGAGGGTCGTCCACCCCTTCTGCTTCCACGGGGCCGCGCCAAGACGTCGCCGGCGGAGCGGAACGGCGGAACCTCTCATAGCTCAGCCCCCGCCAATCGCCCACATCCCACATCCACATCCACACCCACATCCCGTCCACCAGCCGTCCCACCCTCACGGATCCTCCACCTCCACCTCCACCTCCACCTCCACCCCCAATCCACCCACGCGGACACCCGAAGCTTCTCGTTGCTTGCGCACATTCCCGGAAGCAGCAGCCAGGATGGCGAACCAAACCCCCGCCGTTGTCATGGACAAGTAAGCTCCCTGGCTGCCTGGGCATTTGCATCGCAACTGCATACTGACCTCGCTGCAGCGGTACGGGCTACTCGAAGCTTGGTAGGCCGCCTGTCCCGACTTTCCCCGCCTGACGTATAGTAACCGAGACGCCTCGTAGGTTTCGCCGGCAACGACTCCCCGTCCTTCGTCTTCCCCACCGCAATCTCCACCAAGAGCCCGGCGGGCGGTGCAGGCGGCTCCGGCTCCGGACGGCCAGCGGTTGCGAACAAGCCCTCCTTCCTGACCGGCGGCGCTGGGCCCGGCAGCCATCTGCACGGAAAGCGAGGGACAGAGGACCTGGACTTCTTCATTGGCGATGAAGCGCTGGCCGCGTCGGCGGGACCCGGATATGGCGTCCACTACCCCATCCGGCACGGCCAGGTGGACAACTGGGTATGAGAACAGGCTTCGGAATACGCGCTCGGAGGCTGATGACGGCAGGATCTCATGGAACGCTTCTGGTCGAACTCGATATTCAAATATCTGCGCGTGGAACCGGAAGATCACTACTTCTTACTCACCGAGCCCGTAAGGATGATCGACCCGTCGCGGGATGATGTGAGCTGACATGGATAGCCGCTCAATCCCCCTGAGAACCGCGAGAACACGGCCGAAATCATGTTCGAGTCCTTCAACTGCGCCGGTCTCTACATCGCCGTACAGGCCGTCCTCGCTTTGGCCGCCTCCTGGACCAGCTCAAAGGTCCATGACCGCTCGCTCACCGGCACAGTCATTGACTCTGGTGCCGGTGTCACCCACGTTATCCCCGTCGCTGAAGGCTATGTCATCGGTTCCTCCATCAAGAGTGTACCCATTGCCGGTCGCGACATCACCAACTTCGTGCAATCGCTGCTCCGAGACCGCGGCGAGCCCGACTCTTCCCTTGCGACCGCCGAGCGCATCAAGGAGGAATACTGCTATGTATCGCCCGACATCGTAAAGGAATTCTCCCGCTTCGACCGAGAAGCAGACGATCGGTTCCGCAAGCACACCGTCAATTACCCGAACGGCAAATCGGTGCAGGTCGATGTCGGTTACGAAAGGTTCCTTGCGCCCGAGATTTTCTTCAACCCCGAAATATACTCCTCCGACTTCCTGACACCCCTCCCCAACATCGTTGATACTGTCATCCAGACCTCGCCCATCGATGTACGCAGAGGACTATACAAGAACATTGTGCTATCGGGTGGTTCCACGCTATACAAAGACTTTGGGCGGCGTCTACAGCGCGACATCCGACACCTGGTAGATGCCAGGATCAAGGCTTCGGAAGCACGGAGCGGAGGCGCAAAGTCTGGTGGGTTGGACGTGCAAGTCATCACGCACAAGAGGCAAAGGCACGGTCCTTGGTTTGGAGGCAGCTTGCTAGGCCAGACACCAGAGTTTAGAAGTTACTGCCATACCAAGGCAGAGTACGACGAGATAGGCCCGAGCATTGTCCGAAGATTCGCGCTGCTGGGTGGACCAGGCAGTACATAGGTCAGCTACGAGTGCCATGGTTCGCCGGGGAAAAGTATTCTTTTGGCAGGTCTGGGGCTGTTGGCGTATCACAATGCAGATAAATGGGTGGGTGGGTGGTGGTTGCTGAAAAGATTCTCCTCACGATAGCGCGTCAAAGTTCGACAACCCAAATGCGAATATGCAAAATATTGAAAAGATGCCGAGATCCTCGTTCCCCTGTGAGACGCGAATGTGGCTTGTTCCTCTTTCTTTTTGTCAACTCCGCCTCGCAATTCTTGTCCGTCGGTTTGAAGTGATATGTTGTCATATAGTATGTAAGGTTTCAGTGTTGACTACACAATAGAAGTAGCGAGAGCAAACAAGTAGAGCATAAGAAGCTGAGGATAAAATTGGTATTGTGGTTGGGTGTGGGAATATGGAGAGACCTGTTCAAGGTGTGCTGCAGCTTGTCTCGTAGACTTCTGTATGTTCGGCATAGAATAACACTGTTAAAACAAAGACAATAACTGAAGGCCACGAGCCCTAGGCCTTCCAACACAAAGACAGGCTTGCACGGCGTTATAACACTACTGCATCGGTCATTAATAGAATGTTCTCCTATATTGCCTACTTCAACAATCACCAACGATGAGTAACAACTTTCTTTGACGAAGCAACCACATCCCCATTCCACCATACCTCCTACCTGTTGAATTTTATCTATCTACTCCATTTCCGTTGCCCTGGTTACCCCTCGAACAGCCCGGTGATTACTGCCACCAACTGGAGCTCCACATTCGGGACACTTTGCTTCCTCCATAGGCACACCACACTCTCCAATTGCGAACTACACGGGTTCATTAGTGCCCGAATGCCGAAGAAGAAAAATACAAAAGGAGGGATCACTTACAGGGTGGCCATTCGCGCAGTTGTACCAGTAACCTGAGTGTGTGGCGATACCGCGCGTTCCACTGACCATGGCCTGCTTGATCGCCGCCAATTCTTCTGGCGTGACATCTTCGCACCATTCCCTGCGAAGAAGCTTGAGTGATTCGTCGACAGCTACAGAGAGCTTGTCAGCGTGTTGGAATGGCTGACGACAAAGCTCTTTGGCACGCTCGAGGAGCTTCCTGCTATGGTCGCGGTAAAGCTGTGCTTTTTCGCCGTGCTTTTGGTCGGACGGGCCTGGGCTGCATCTCTCATATGCTCGAGAGATGCGTGCGTAATACAGCGTTGCCTCCACCGCGAGCTTTGGCAGGTTCCTACTCTCGCATTCGGTGATCAATTTCCTGCACACCTGGAGAAAGAGTTTGGTTTGCGGATGCGGCGAGTCTCCAGGGAATTCGACTTTGGAAACCACGATAGGGTGTGCAGAGTATCCTGAATGTAGCGCACCGAAGACGCGAAACTTGTCTTCCAGAAAGATGCAAACGGCCTTGTGCCGTAGTATTTCGCCGCTGGAGGTGATCCTGGATCCTGATGGGCTCGGTGCGGTCTCGTTCAGGCTGAGGGCGGCCAAAGTATCGCTCAGGGTGGCGTTTTTCTCTCGTTGCATGGCAAAAAGTGTCGCTTCATGTAGTTTGTAGGCAGGTTGATGCTGCTCGCTGGTGCGCTTGAGGCATGCTCGGATCTGTGTGAGCACGAGTGCAAGGTCTCTACAACGCTTTCGCAAAACTTCGCCGAGTTCGGTTGAGATCTTTGCCTCCATCTCTGCTGGCACTTGCCTGCGAGGTGAAGGAATCGCAGTTGCAGAAGACGTCTCGAGATCATTTTCGATCATGATCAGTCACTCATCGAGTCTATAGAATTCCTCTTGGCTGGTGGTGATGAAGCGTTGTGTCATTTGGTCAATGACAGCTCGGTTGATGAGGCGGTTGTATCTCTGTGTCGCATGTTGACGAATAGATGTCTGACAGTGAGGGCAAGATGGGACTTTTGTCGCCAGCTGAGCAGATATCTTCTTCAAGCCTGTGATTTCTCCGGTCCTCCCATCCATCTCGTACACCTCGTTGTGACCCACCAGGTCGTCCAGTGTTTCTACCGTGAAGAAATGCCCGCAGCTCAGGGCAACAATTGGAGTCTCATTCAGATCGATCTCGTGATACTCTTCCAGCTCAAGCATGTCAACCTGCGCATCGGCCTTCATGCCGCACGGCTGGCAAAATTCTTCTAGGCAATCCTCTCCATACAAGCCAGGACACTGATGGCTGCATCGCCTGTCGCAAGGTAGGCGATTACAAGGTGCAGCGCAGGGCATCGTGCAATCATTTTGGTGTTTACACGACCAAGTGCATGGCTCTGCGTATGGCGCACATGCTTGGTGGCATTCGAGCTTACACTGTGAGTGCTTACACTTGACCTCGCATTTGTTGTGACAGAGACCACAATCCGTTCCATCGTGGCAAACTTGAGAACAGGCGTGGTTGCAAGCACCAACGGGCCTTCCACATACTTTTTTGCATTTCATGTGCTTCACGACACTTCGGCCGTTGACATCCTTGGTGTTACATTTACCGCAATTTTCAGGGCAGGCGTGCCCGCAAGTAAGGTGCACTCCACAAGGGGTAGGACAACGGAACTGATCTGTAGTCACATCCTGGAAACACTTGACTTTGACCGTGTGATTGCAGTTGGATACTTTCTTCTCGGTGATAGTATCGCATTGGATGCTGTCAAGATTCCGCGTCAAGTGACATCTCACGTTCTTCTTCGAATAGCCGCAAGGAAGTCGTACGCTATTCATGATGATCATGCATAAACTACAGTCTTCTCCGCAGGTCTGCTTCTGACAAGCATGTCCACACGCGGTATGTCGTCTTTCACAGGGACGGCCACACTTCCAAACTTCATGCATTGCAACTGAGTGACACTTTGATTGGCAGCGATGTCTACAGTCAGGCAAGCGATCTGTACATGCTTCGCGGCAGCCACCTTCTGGGCTAAGCCTAGCAAAATTGTCCGGACAATGGACTTGAATCATCTTCTTGGGGTGCCGGGGGCAGTAAAGGTCCAGGGAAGTATTAATAGCATCAGTAGCTCAAAGCATGCTAATAACCTTTTCCTACATAGGAACGTTTGAGTACGTGTCCGTATTACTAATGAGATACATTCCGTGCTGAGCCCGACTCAAGAGAATATTAATGTGATTCGTAGTCTTAAGGAAACCAACTTTGTAATGCCTGTTACTATAAACTAGTGACACGATTATAATCTTTGCTTCTTCGCCTTGGAAGTTATTAATAGTGGCGACTCGAAGTAGTTCACTGAGCTTCTTCTTCATCAGAGGCCTTCTAGTATCATCTTGGGGGGTATTAGTCTCGCCATTCGTTGAGGAAGCGTCACCAGCAGTGAACCCATCGTGCGCCAATACATCCTCATCACGATTACTCAGGATGATCTCAAAGTCATTTCGCATTACTATACGTATCTTTTGTAGTTGGCCCGTGTACAATATCAAGACGGCGATATCACTACTAGTATAAACACCCTAGCGGACCAAGTGACGGACAAAGGTATGCACCATCATGACCTCCCAACTACTCACTTTCGATTTCTGATGATGTGAATCGGAAGGATTGCCGTCCTCTACATTATCATAGTCAAACCAAAAGACATTCTTTCGCATTCCAATGACATCCGGAAGTTGAGCCGTAGTTGAGTGATCGGTAAGCTTGTCGTAAAGTGTCTCTCAGATCAACGTAGGAATTCCAGGTCGCATACGTCGTTGAACGTTCAGTTGGGCTACAGGCATCAGATGTCTTCCGGGTTGTCCAATAGAGAGTCGTTCAAATTGACTGCGATCTAATGTATGAAGACGTCCTTTCTTTGTTTCAAGTAAGAGGTCTTTAGTATTGTTGACCGATGGTCAAAGCTGTTCATAATCTCCGATCTGAATGAAGTGTTCTACGCTTGGAAGGAGTGCTAATAGCATGTGTGCTTCTAGAACCTCGCCTGCCCCTTCGCATATGATGACCTTGGAAGGCATGCGCTTTAGGGTGGTGATGTTTTTGGCGAGACTAGTCGTCGTAATGCCTATCACATCGGCGTCTTCCAATACGCGTCGATCGACCTCGTCGTGCATCATCTTCAAGCTGGCTTGTCTGGCCTCAGCATCGTAAATGGCTTCTACTAACCTGTTCTTCGAGTCTTGCTGCAGCTCTTGGGCCCAAAATTGGGTCAAGGTGTGCCTTTCGAACGGTAAGAGTGAGTGCACATCGATCTCAGCCTTGCGTAGAAGAAGCTCCAAGCTCCCGTCGCCCGATGTCAATGTGCTTGATCTTTCAGCAGATTCATGGGGCGTATTATGTGTACGCCAGACGTCGAAAGGATGGCGACCAGCTACAGTGAAGCCTTCTGCATCAATCTCCTGGAATTGGTTGAAAATGGCGGGATAATCTTGTTCCAACTGGGATCTCAAATGTTTCCATTCCGGATATTGTTTCACGTTGCCTATTTGACTCATGATTTGTTCCACCGTGGCTTGGGTTTGCTCTAAGAAATCGTAGGCTTTACCAGCCTGGTAGCCTTCATGCTTTGTCTTGGCCTCACCCTGGGTAATCTTTCTCAAATTGTGTTCTTCAAGCTTCGTCGAATGGCTCCGCCCTCCTATACGAATGACCTTGCGGATGCCCGTATCGATCAGATGCTCTAGGAACTGATCAAGAGCATGTTTGTGTAGCAACTGTCCAGCTATCAGTAATTTTCCCGTGGTAAATTAGGCTGCAATAGAAGGTGAAATATGATGTTGACGGTACTCACACAACAATGACTGGGCCCAATTTTGCCTCCTTAGCGTCGAGTAAAACCTTCATCAACTTAACGCCGAGGAACGATTTCCCAGTTCCTGGTGGCCATTGTGTGAAAGCGAACTCACGCGCAAGTGCCGCGATCAATGCTCGACACTGGCCACGGTCTAGCTCCGTTCGACTCTCTACCTCGTCGACAAGGTCATCATCGTCTGGACTGGACGATGGCTGGACCGAGACACCAGTGCCGCGTTCTTTGAGTATAGAAGCGAGCCTGAATGAAAATGCTGCACCTCGCGCGTAAAGTGATGGTGGAATGTTGAGATACGTTGAAGGCGCAGCCGGTTCGAGTGGATCTGGAACAATCCATTGTCGAAATGGCAGATGGTTCAGGCTCTGCATGTTTTGCAAATTCTCTAGTATAGGAAGAAATGTAGCAGGCAGAATACGTGGATATTCAACAAGTATCCCTGGGCTGGGATGAAGACCGAAATTTATCAGGGTCGAAACCGCTGATTGTTTCTCCGACAAGAGTTTTGTAGTTACGGTGGCCTCATCGTCACCGCTGAAAAAAGATTTGTCCTTCGATGGATTCGTACTTCTACCGGTAACAGCAAAGAAGAAATGCTGCACTTCAGCATTCTCAACCCACATGAGAGAGAGTAGAACGCCCTCTTCGAGGCGTCTGGAGTCCTCCCACCACTTCTGCTTGTTTGTAGGTGACTTGTTTCGGATGGACTGGGGCTGGGAGAAAGACGTTTGGAACTGCAGTCCACCTCTCTTAGCAAAGCTAACGTTGCTGATCCTAGCATTTGCGTAGGAATATGTGTGCATGTCCTCGAAGTCCAGCTTGAGGTCGGCCAATGAAGTCGGATTTTTCGCGATAGTATCGATCAATCCCCCAAGAACTGCTTTCAGATTTCCAAAGATCTCATGGCGAAGCAGGCGGAAGTGTGTATCGATGTGTCGTTCGGCTTTGTCGCTGAGGTAATGTGGTTGATCAGGGTTGGTATAAGGCAGGAAGTCTGCAAAATCACCCATAATCTCTGCTCTGGTAGGGAATATTTGCATCTCAGTTATCGATTCTTTGTCGTTGTCATGACGATCGCGAGGTTTATCAATGCGACGAGGATAAGCTGAGACTGTAGCGGAGCTAGGTCCTTGCGCAGGCTGAGGCTCAGAGGTTGGCGAAAGTAGCCCTTGTGCACGAGCAATCATGTCTCGGAAATCTCTTGTACGTGCAGCAACGACTTGCGATGTGATCGAAGTCATAGTTTTCGTAACTATCTGTGCTGTGTTGTCCAACGTGTGCAGTAGCCCAGGAAGTTCTTCGTTGAATCTGACGCGTGGCTGACGCTTCAGCATTCCGCAAGTGCTTTCGATACGGCAACAATTGTTGTCTCGATGCTGTCTGGCGTGATAGCGTGGCTGGCCTCGATGGCAATGGTGGCAATTACCTCGCAACAATGCTGTAAGAACGGGATGGCTCAAACACCATTTGCGCCAGACATAAAGTTGTACAATGATCCCACATAGGTATCAACAGAGAGACAATCCAATAACGAAGGGTGCGTCATCACTAGAAGAAAACTTCGAGACGCACGAAAGAAGTCAACATTCGATTGCGATGGAATGCTCATAAGTGTCTGGATGTGTTGCAGGCCAAAAAATTGCTCGTTTTCGAGATCCTTCGGGAGCTCTTGTTTCCAATCCCGATTGTTGTCGTTGAGGATGTTGAGGGCACCATCCCAGACTAAATTTCGATATACGTTATCAGCGTAGGTCGTACTATGAACGTGTGGCCTGATAGTACGTACTCTTCTGACGTGCTGGAGCATGTAGCGGTCCGTGAGTTCTACGAAGAAGGCTTCTCCCGTCACGATAGACGTCACCCACGCGCAATTGTTCTGGAGTTTCATTGACCCTCTTCGATTGTCGAGTTCTTTGAGGCCGATGAGTTCCGTCCGAAGCTATATCATGAGAGTATCTGCAGTTGGTACCGAATTTACCTATAAACTCGTGAGTGAGTGTTTAAAACTCTTTTGAGCATCTGAAGATGGAAAAGATTGCCGTAATATCAAATATAGTGGATAACTCCGTACACATGTATACATGGTAAACTTACACCGTCCGTGTTTTTGGAACTGGAAACAGACGGAAGATTTCGAGCTAGGCAGCCCTCTAGGGCCGCCGCGGTCTCTAGAAAACGCCATGTAGAGGAAGTCGCTTGAGCCGCGATGGAGCAATGTTTGTCGTGATAATGCTCTCGAGAGTGCCTGTACAGTTCAATGAGAGAAATATTTAACACTCTTCAAAGAAGAAGACAAAAGGCAAGAGTGGCACCGCAGAATAAATCGGGAGGGCGGGGTATATGGATCTGTGCAACCATGCCGTGTCATCGAGGCTGCATATTCAATTGGTTGTGTTCAGGGTCTCTGATAGAGCTGCTTGTATGATCAACATTGACACTCATGTATCATAAAATTTGCAGACAGCTATACTGGCGATTGTGGGTCGATTGTGGTATCTTAGCTGCCTGCAACTCGAGCACCCGAGTCTTTCTTCTGAAAGAACTATAGCTTCAGGTCAGTATGCTGTGTGATGATGTTCCGACGGCTGTGGCGTTCCGTAGTTCTGGCTTGTAGGTTGTAACGTGTTTCTCCTTGATTCGCCCCGATGTGTCGTCATAGAGTTCACTGGACTTTTTCCCCTTCAATGTTTTAGCAAAGCCTGACCACTAGTATTTTAACCAGAAAGTTGCCAAAACTCAATGGTCGAAACTCGCTTTATCAGATAGATTTGTCTTAGCTTTAGGGTATCAATGGCTGTTCTCCACAGTCGCAATGGCGTCGGCGTAATGTCTGGCATGGGAATGTGCGTAGTAGTGACACTTTTCCATTCAACGAGGATGTTAGCAAACAAAGATATGTACCAGCTTCAGAATTACCTCCCAATCACTATCCTGTTGTCTCTGCTAACTGCGATCCCTTGTGTCGATAACGAGAATGTATGTTTGTCTTTGTCAATAGTATTAGTATCAATGCCATCTTAGATACAGAGATGTCCTGTCATGTCAGAAATAGTATTTAGTCTATAGGATAATGTTACTGGGTAGACGTTGCGGCTGTCAGCCGTAGGTAGTGACCGCGCGTGACGATCGTGAACACTGGTATATGCTCCCCGATGGGTCTAGCGCACGGAGAAAACAAAGTCCGGTGCCGCTACTAGAGAAAAGCCTCAACGAACTTTTACTTCCGCGACCACCAACTTCTCACACATCATGTACACACACGATGAGCCGCCAACATGCGCGCTTTCATTTCCATCTTCATCTCAATGCTAACCTAGCATCACGATAGGCACTGCGTGCAAAGTAAGTCTTCCGCTTCTCCCCACTTCTGCAAAAGATTATTCTATCGAAACAATCCAACTCCTATACTGTCATGAAGGACAACCATACTTAAAATGACAATGATGCACATTTTTCTACCGCTCTTTTTTCATCAGAAGCTGGAGCCATCGCTAACGCTCACATCAGGGCCGCCTCGCGTCCGGTCTCTGCGCAACCACCCACTCTTACTCTCTCAAAAGGTACGGCAACTCTTCCCCCTCCTTTGCACCCACCCCCGGCATAGTGATGATTATGTGACACGGAAAGGCATTCCTCAATCCGAACACACAGTGTCGATTCTGTCAAACTAGTTTCAGCCTTGTCTGATTGTGCCCCTCAACATTCATCTTCTCATCGACTCATACTCGAGTTCATAGAGCTAACTGAGTATTTCAACAGGTACATACTCGCATTTCTGCATCGTCTCTGCGACTCCGACATATCTTCTCCTGATGAAATACATTCGATGCGCCGGGCGGACAGATCGTACTCCTCCCCCGGCATCCGTTTACAACAGGCCGTACAAACCTGTGGGTGTTCGGGAGGGGAGGTACTTGTTGATAACGCATCTTCTGATCGCCTTGATACCGCACACGTTGTTCTGCACTGTAGCTTTGATCTCGGACTAACCACAACCACAGGTATGCGGTTCTCTTTGTCTCCTCTGACGGTGCTCCATCTTTTTATGATGATATCTCGATATTCACACTGTGTGAACGGTTTTCCGTTTTGATCTTACAAAAAAATCTGATTTAATGAGGTATGTCGGTGTCATTGCGCTGTCCGATGAACTTACTAACCAGCAGCAGGCTGATCTCAGATGGACACCAAGCCTTCAGTCGAGCGAATCTCGCCCGCTCATTCGATTGTGTCCGAAGCTGACGATGTTTTGTTCACAGGTTATTTTCTTTCATGTCGTGCAGGCACCATGACCAGTTCAGGGTACGTTGTCCATTTTTCTCCATGCCTGCACCCTTCACCTGATGAAAAACTTTATGCTGTTCTTACCGAGTTCATCGTTGAAGAAACAAACCAATCACCTTGGAGAACTGACACCCACCGCCATCACTGCACTGATCAATACCTTCGGTCTCGGCTTGGGCTAACCCTGGCCAGTGTTTTCAATATCGTGACCCCCATCAAGTCTACATCGGCTGTAGTGAGTAGTTTAGTACCAATGCAATGCTGTATACCAGTATCAGTCCCGCTTGCTTTTCCGTCGGTGTGCAATTGTCTACGTGTTTCCTCAAGCCCGTGTGTTTAGCCCTCACTAGGTACATGCGCCCATGTACCTCTCACTCTCTATCAACATGCAGACCTCCATTCCCTTCCGTTTTTTCCCCGAACGCTCTCCTCCGCCTCGTCGCCGTCGCGAGTCGACGTCCGGTACTTCCTATTCGAGTCTGGTGCCCACATCGCGCGTGTTCGGGTGTAAAAGGCGGTCAAGAAAAAGTCATGATATCCACCACGACCACCGTGTTAGCTGCATGTGCTCCTGTCAATCGTTCTCAGTTTCCACGTATCCGAGTGTGTGCCGAGTCTAGCGGTACGTTACTACGTGTTCGTATGCAGCTTGGTGTGGTTGCTGTACCCTTGGGTGGGGATTACGTGGTTGAACGGTGGGGATGGGATATATGGGGGGCATGCAGGTGCGGGATGTGGGTAGCTGGTTAGTGTATGGCGGTGAAGATTTGGTTTGTTTATTTGTTTGTTGTGACTTGTTGTCGGGGGAGATGCAAGTATGTGCTGGGGAGCTTGAAGGTACGTCAGGTGAGAGGGACATCGAAGCAACACGCACGTGACGTGTCAAAAGTCGGGAGCAAACCAGCCCTACCTACCTACGCGTCGCGTTATCAACAAGGCGAAGCAAAAGCGGCGGACCCCCCAGTTGGCAAACGTGGAGGCCTACCATCACACCACACCGAGGCATCCAACGCTCACGCACATGTGCGACTCAACTCTCACCACGATGCCCTCCATGTCAGCCTTACAAACCGGCATGTCTCGAGCAATAAGCCGCGAGACTCGGTCCGTAATAGCTCTCCGAACATGCAAGGCTGACGGGAGCCAAGCACCCAAGCAAGCAATCAATCTTAAGCTGAGCATCTATCGTACGCTGGAGTTGTGTGAATCGGGAAGGCGATTCGCGAGTGGGTGAGATCGGGGACGGTTCTTTCCCACGTCAGCCACCATCGGTGCGCGTATAGATCTCTTTACTCGGGACGATCCTTTCCGCCACGACCGAGTTGGGGTAGTCGACGACAGCGTCGAGGCAGAGAGACATGGTTTCAGAGCGGTGCTGCTGCTGATGGTGATGATGATGATGATGATGATGATGATGATGATGATGATGATGCGACGGGTGTTGTTTTGGGTTGCCGCGGTGAGGGTAGGGGTTTCGGGGTTGGTGCGGGATAGGGAAGGTAGGACAGGTGTGGGCGTGAGGTCGGTAATTGGAACTCGTCACTGGCATGTTTTGTCCATGTCATTCATTAGAGCGCGATAGCAGGGTTCTTTTGGCTGGATGGTGGGTGACTGTTCCGGTATCGAGTACATAATAGACGACGTGGGGTGCAGATTGAACACAGCTGCTGCCCACACGCGCGACGGGATGAAATGGGACGTGACAGCAGATACAGGAAAACAACGGAATGTCCGCGAATAAGGCTTGCAGGGCGACAGCTCAACACGTCGCCTTGCAGTTCTCAGCCACATCCTACCATCGTGTTGGGAGCGAGGAACGAGCTTCTAGATGCCTCGTGGCGGTGCACACACGCGTTGGTCTTGCGTGTGCGATTTGTGCCGTTCCTTCTTCTCTCCATGCGTACGATTCCCAAAGGCAGGCGCGGAGAATGCTCGCCGTCCAGTGGAACCTCAAGCCGTCTCTTGGGATCTGGAAAGAGATGGAGGGCCGCGCTTCTAAGACACCGGCTTGGAGGGGCTGGTCTACGATACGGCAAGGCAATTGATGATTGGAGCATCGAAGCTCACGAGGTGTTGGACGACCGACACGGGTTGCGAAGCGGGCACAAAGCCGTTCAACCGGCGCAACGCGTGCCTGCTCCCGCATCGCCGTGGAGAGAGAGACCGGTCCGTTTTGCACTATTCAGAGGCTAAAGGGGAACGGAGCTCCTACAGCCAGTCCCAATGCGGCCGCGAACGAGTCTGAACAGTCGACAGCGGTTGAAGTGGTGCGCTGCCGTTGGTTGTTTGCGAGAAGGACCGGCAGGGTAGCTTTGCGCAGTTCGGATTTGGGAGCGAAAATTCTCCAGAGAATCTGCGTTTCGGAATTTTCCATGTTGCAGGGCGTTATTGGCCGTCATTACCGATGAATCGACCGCCTGATCGCCATGCGCTTTGTCGTGGGCTGGATGCTCTATAGAATACAGGTGATGTGATTTAGTTTATGTATAGTGTGCTCTTCGACTTGTCGATGCTGGGAAATGATACCTCTAGGGCTGACGGTTAGGCCGACGAGCGTGCACTCTACTTTGATGAGATTGATGAGATTGATGGGAAGCATTCCGGTAGGACGGACGGGGGGTCAAACCGACTCCTTTTTCGAGAACGTGGTGTGATACAGACAGCCAAAAGGTGCTGGCAGAGGGAAGAGGCTGATTCATCGGACCCTGCTCGCCGAGAGAGTCTCCCGATCCAAAGGTGACGATGCAGATCATGGTTTTGATCCCAAGACACGCTATGGGATTGAGTTTGACCGTGATGTTTGACTTCTGCCGGGCTCTCCGCACCACCCGAAGTGTGTTTTGGGGCTGGCTGCAGGGAAGGAAAGTCCCACGAGGACGGCATGAGAACCAATGACGCGCAGAAGTTTTGCCAGTCGAATGTCCATCATGTCGTCACGGCCGCGGTAGTCTCGATCGGCGAAGCCATGAGCGCATGTTCGGCATCCTGAGTTTACCTGCTCACGCTGTCACCCAGCACGACCGTGTGCGTCCCGTCAGTTCCGCGGCAGCGCTAGAGGGGCGCCTCGAGAACAAGCCCACGTCGACGGAGCCGTCAGGCAAGCCGTCCGCCAATCACTGCGCGCAACGGTGCCTTGCATCCAATAAGGCTGCAGGATGGTCAGGAACAACGACCAGAAACAGGATGAAGCAAGCATCCAAGGAACGGCGCGACACAGTCCCACCGTATCCCGGCAGCTGGTGCCAGGGAAAAGGGGCAGCAATGTCGGAGTCGGGGAGCGTGGCCGGCCGGCAGCAGGATGGAGAGCTGGCTCCCGGCGATCGAAGGGGGGTTGTCAGCGCTGCCCTGGGATACAGATACGATGTGCTATGCAAGCACTATGGCTGTGGGGAGGACAGAGGATCATTGGCACAGCGCGTCACGTGGCTGCATAACCTCCGCCGCGGCGTGCATGGAGCACGGTAGAGTGCATGCAGACAGGAAGGGCAGCGCGAAAGGGGAAAATTGAAATCCAGAAGGGTAGAAAATGCAGAAAAGGGGGCAAATGCGCCCAATGGACGCACCGCATAGCCAGCCCAAACGTCCAGCGTCGTACGCGCTAGACCGCGCAGGGCGACAGCGTTGGCGGATGCAGCCGAATTGCGCCTGCTTCTCACCCCCCCGAGCCGTCACCCTCGCCAGCGTCGCCAGTTGCCAGTCGCCAGAGCCAGAGCCAGAGCCAGACTCGCCAGAGAGTCAGCCACCCCCCATCCCCGTCGCTGAGCCTGTCCTGCTCATTTTAATAGGCCGCTGCCTGTATGGTATCCGTGTCGGTGGACTGGCCCTCCCCCTTCCACTTTCACCCACACCCCCCTCCCCCAAATCTACACGCGTCCGCCCGCTATGGCTTCATGTATCGCGCGCATTAAATAATCCACCGTGAATCTCGGGGTCCCAACCGACAGCGCTACTTTCACCGCTGCCTGCCCCCGGCCCCCATAGACGCAGCTGCTCTCCCTCTGTTTCGCTCGTTCATCTGTCCAGTCTGGCGTGCCAGCACACCACGCCGCGACCGCCAACCTTCACCGCAGCAACGGCCATCCTACGGTCAGGGCAGCGCCTTTCCCATTCCGAGCCCCAGCATCTCCATTATTACCCTCAGCATCAACGCCCGGCCTCTCATTTCCTCTCTAATCTGTCCAACGGCCAACGCTTATCCGAAATTGGCCGCTGCGATTCATGCCGGGAAGCCTACGGTCGCACGCTCTGGCTTCCTCCACACAACACGCAAAACACAAAACACTCAATCGCCGAGTCCCTCTCAAGCACTTGACAAGCCGCGTTGCGCGCGCCCGAACCCACGCAACAGCTGTCACCTTTTCACTACCGCCCCGGCACTTCCTCGCCCCCATCGACTGGACGGGACCATTTGTTCTACTCGACCTCCTTTCCCGCTTTGGTCCACTTGCCTCATCCTCCGAGCGCACAGTCCTGTTGATTGTCCTGTCCATCAAGCCACCGAGTTATGCTCATCGACCTATTCCTTTCTTCGCCCGCTAGAGGAACCTAATCCACGGAATTCATCCGCCTACCGTGTCCCTGGACCTGATCCACACGTCCTTTTCCACACCTCGTCCCTCATTTTCACCCACCTCCCGCAGCTGCAGAAACCTGGACCCTTACCTCTTCTCCTATCGCGCCTCAAACCCTCGATACGCTGAGAACAGCCCCTCACCCCCTTCAGCCAGACTCGAAGTCCCCGCTGTGAATCACTCTTGCACCACCCATACGACTGGAATCAGCTCCCGACCTGAGATGAACCCGAGCCCACTGTAGCTCATCGAACCATCGACCAGGACGTGTGCATCCGTGAGCCGACTCACCCACGTCGAAGGCCATCGATTCTCATCGTCACAGTTCTTCTACGAACCTCTCGAAATCCATCCTCGACATGTATCAAGACCGTCAGGATCAGCCTCATGGCTGGGCCTCGTTGGAGGAGAGGTATGAGGTGATGAAGGAGATAGGTGACGGCAGCTTCGGCAGCGTTGCTCTGGCCCGTGTACGAACGGCAGGTGCCCACATTGCCCGTCGAGGCACGCTGGTAAGTGTCACGTAACTCCACCGCTCCCACGTTCCGCCCGACTAACGCACGGTAGGTCGCCATCAAAACAATGAAGAAGACGTTCGACTCGTTCTCAGCGTGCCTGGAGCTGCGAGAGGTCATCTTCCTACGATCATTACCCCCTCACCCGCACCTCGTTCCCGCCTTGGACATCTTCCTGGACCCCTACAGCAGGCGACTTCACATTGCCATGGAGTTCATGGACGGCAATCTATACCAACTAATGAAGGCGCGCGACCACAAACCAATGGACGCGCACAGTGTCAAGAGCATCCTGTTCCAGATCATGTCTGGACTGCAGCATATTCATGACAGGGAATTCTTTCACCGTGACATCAAGCCAGAGAATATCCTGGTATCAACATCACAACAAAATGACACCTCACATCCGTTCCGACGATACTCGGCACTGATGACCCCACCGTCGACGCCTCCTGTCTACACCATCAAGATTGCCGATTTTGGTCTTGCGAGGGAAACACACTCCAAATTGCCATACACCACATACGTCTCGACCCGATGGTACCGCGCTCCCGAGGTCCTTCTCCGGGCAGGTGAATACTCAGCTCCGGTCGATATCTGGGCGGTAGGCGCCATGGCCGTCGAGATTGCCACCCTGAAGCCGCTCTTCCCCGGTGGGAACGAAGTCGACCAGGTCTGGAGAGTTTGCGAGATCATGGGAAGCCCAGGAGGCTGGGTAAACAAATTTGGCCACCGGGTCGGAGGTGGTGAATGGAAGGATGGCGTGCGACTAGCACAGAAGCTCGGATTTTCTTTCCCGAAGGTCAGCTCCACCGTCCAACTAACAACAAGCAAACATGCACTAACAGGAAGGATAGATGGCTCCCCACTCGTTGGATACCATCTTGCAGGCCCCTCAATGGCCCGCCAGTTTGGCCCATTTCGTCACCTGGTGTCTCATGTGGGATCCACGGAATAGGCCGACATCAGCGCAAGCTTTGAGCCACGAATACTTCCAGGATGCTTTTGACCCCATCCGACTCAAGTCATCTTCGTCACGATTATTGGGCCGCAAACAGTCCGACCTCTCTGCAAAGGACTCGCCCGACCAGTCGCCGAGCATCGGCTCCAAGACATCTTCATGGCTCCGCAGGTCACTGGTAGCCCGCGAGAGCGCACCAGCTGTTCCGCAACATGCTCCCGTGCAGCAGCCATCGCCACGACCGTCTCCTGCACACTCGAATTCCACAGATGTGACGGTACCAAATAAGAATCGTCCCAATGCCACTAAGCGAGCCACGTGGACGAACGGGGTTGCCAACAACGGAGCACCCATCCCTATCCTCCCCTCCATTCGACCGGTGTCTCCTTTGTCAGCAGAGGTGACTGCTCAAGCCAGTGTTCGTGCTGCCGACAGTGACGAGAAGGCTGCAAAGAAGATTGGTCGTCAATTGTCGGTCGCGTCGCACGGCAACCACTATGCTGACATCCATCGCCAAGAAGCCGAACGCGCGCTCAATGGCCAATCAGGTCTGGCATCACCCTCAAGTGGTCCCCGTGAAGGTTTCTTCTCCCATTTGAGGAAGCGAGCTCGTCGTCTGTCAGGCCGATACCAAACGCCAATGTCACCCAACTCGGACGACGTTGAGGCCAATGCTGGTTGTGCACCTTGGGCTTCCGGCAGCAACAGGCAGTCGATGCTCATGGACCAGTCTCCTATGGCGCCCTCGAACAATACAGACTTGACCGATCTAGACAAGGCTTTGCGAAATGTAAGGTGCAGTCTGGAGAGCCCTGCACAACCCAGCAATGCGACAATGAACGCTCGCATAGCTACGAACCCTGTGCTGAAGCGTCATCACTCATTGAACCACGGCCCCGATATCCGGAGCAGCGACGCCGCTGGCGTGCCTCCAAACGCCCCCATCTCCAGCAGGACGAGGCGAGCTCTTCAGAATAAGCCGGGCCCGTCCAGCCAGTATGAAACCCCCAACGAAGAGGAAGAGTTGCTCAGCGAGGCACTCTTTTCGGCACACAAAGCTGTCAAGAAGCTTGACCGGCATGCCCAGATTGCTCAACAGCCGCAACGCAAGCCAGTGCCCCATGAGACTGGCCCTACCGCCTCGTACTTGACACCTTCGCCGTCGGCGAACCGCGACAACGTTGGCTTCGGCCAGTCGAATTACATGACGCCCAGCAAACCGTTGGCCATCTCCAAGACAGGGGCCACGATCGACGAGGGCCCTTCAACGTTCCCCACTCCTCCAGATGACGGTGACTGGGCCTCCAGCGTGGCCGCCAGCCTTTTTGCTACCCAGTCCATGTACCGGTGATTGGACCTTCAGTCACCCCGTTCGGCTTGCATTCTCACCACCCTCTTCGGCTCTATAACAGTGTAATCCGGCCCTCCATTCTCGACTTTTCATTCAGCGTCTATTGTCGAATACAGTTCTGGCTCGCGCCACTGATACATGGCCACGGTTAACGACCAACAACCCGTCCGGAACGGTACATGACTCCAAAGGCGGGTTTTTAGACACTCGGCGAGGTCTCTTATTTAGTAGGAGCGGACAAAAGCAGCGCATTCCGGCATCGGTGTTTCAGGCGCATCTCCACATGTTCTTCCAATCGTTTATTTACTCCGCCATCTTACTGTTCTGTCGCCAACTTCAGGACGACATTTCAGAACCAATTACTGCATCACATTCGCTAGTTAGTGCGCACTCAACACACGAACACACATCTATGGTGGCATCTTCACATCTTCCACATGGCAGGGATATCGCCTGTGTGGAGGCAGGTTCGATTCGTGGTCGGTTTTGCCCCTCCAATTTCTAGAGTTTCATTTCCAGCAGGGATTGCAGGCCAGCAAGCGTCGTCAGAGATAGCTCCCCGACCCGTTTATTCGTCGTTTTCATGTTTATTTATGTTCGTTTTCTGTGTTTCTTTCAAGCATATTAGATGGCGGATACCCCCTTACAGTTTGGCATATGGTTGGCGACTACATCGTTGTTCTTCATCTTTACATACCTTGTTGGATCTTGAAGACGAGCTAGCGTCGCGTTGCTTGTGGTTGGATCATTGGAGTGGATCGAAAAAGAGATTGTGGGGTGGAAGAGAAAGAGGGTTAGTTAGTTCCTCTTCGTAATTCTTGGTGCTGTTTTCACTATTGTCTCCTACACTGTCTCCTCTCTTCATCGTCACTGCCTGCAGCAGCCGAAAAAGGCACCTTTCCTTTGTCATCTTCCCCCGCGTGTGCGATAGATTGGGATTCCCCCTTTTCCTTTTGAACCAGATTGTACCCTGGACCGTCCAACTGGGGGTTTCATTCTCGCCCTCTTTGTAACTTTACACCACGCAAATGAACATGGCCCAGGATGGCATGTCCGTGTTTCTAGTCTCTTCTTTGTATCTACCTACATACTACATTATTTCCACTAATCGCTAATTATGGGGGCGAAGCACGGCGCTCGCCCTGCACGGGGTTGCTTGGAGGGGGGGTGCTGGAAAGAGGCTGGGAGCGAAGGGATGGGCTAGATGGAATGGGATGGGATGGGGGGAACTTTTGATACCACTCTGCGCTTCTTCATGGCTTCGGCCTTGCTGTCTTTTTGGATTGTATTGGATTTGGGTTCGGATCGGATTGGAACGGCTCGACCGGACCGGACTGGCCTGGACAGACTGTTCTTCTACCTACACTCCTCGTGCTTGTACACCGTACAAGCGGCGAAGGTTTTCCTATGTTCGATCTCTTCTAGTAGTACGTAGTAGGAAAGCAAATTGATATACGGGGGCGTTTCGCTTCTCCTGCTCCACTCAGCCCACGTCTACTCGACCATCCCCTTCATTCATTCCGTGGCGTTCGCGCGTGCCCGCCTATCCGTCCGTCTGTGTGAGTCTCTGTGTGTGCGTCTGTGTGTGTGTGTGTGTTTATTTACCATGTATGCGTCGTCGCCACCCACCGCGACTCGTGGTCAAGTGATCTCCGACACCCTGGATGGGGTGTCCCGGCCAGCACCCTCCAAGCGAGCAGAACCGCTCTTCTCGACCAGATCGCTCGCACCGGACCGGCTCACTCAACGCGTCATGTCACGTCACGTCACGTCACATCGCCCGCTCACCATCGTACTTACTGTCTTACTGTACGTACTACTATACATAGATACTGGCGAGTACGACTCGCTCGTCTCGCGGCGACATATGTACGTAGTAGTATGATGTAGAGGGTGAATCACGGTCCCTCCTCGCCCTGAATATCGCCACTTCATTTCACTTTGCTTTCTTTGCTTTCTTTGCTTTGCTTCGCTTCGCTTCGCTTCGGTTTCCCCTCATCTCATCTCATCTCACCTCGCCGCCTCGCCGCTGCTTCTTCCGTACCTTGGCACATATGTATGTATGTATGCGCACGACATCATAGCTCCGTCGGTGCATGTGTCAACAACGGCGCGGTACGGTACGGTGCGGTACGGTGCGGTACGGTGCGGCGGTACGGCACAGCACAGCACGGTACGGCACGGTACAGTAGGTACAATACCCTACCCCCAGGGTGCTTGGAACAAGGGAAGCAAGGAACGAAGGAGGGGGAGCGGCCCGTTGCCGGTACTACCGCAGTCGGTACGGTACGATACAGTACACCGGTAGCGCAGCGCAGCGCAGCGCAGCGCATCCTCCTGCTCAAGCGCGTGCATGTGCGTGTGCGTGCAAATGTGGTAGCGTTGAGGCAGGTAGGTAGGTAGGTAGGTAGGTAGGGCTGGTGGTGATGTGGGGTTTTATATGGGTTGGATGGTGTACCGGTGGGTACCGCGCGCCGGCTTGATTGCTCTTGGTGGGGTGGAGTTTTTGCGGGGGTGGAGGTGGGTGGTATGTACGTCTAGATACCTGGTGCAAGAAGCATGTATCTCTCATGGGAGGGAACTACGGGTTATCGACTGCGATAATGCAATGCAGCAGCGGTTGATATGCAGAGGGAGACAAAGGTAGCATTAATGTATAACTCACCAACGTAAACCTTATTCCCCACCCACCCACTCGATGTTTAATGTACTTGCAGAATACTCCCCAACGTCTGACATTCTGTATACCGTTCCAGCCCGTCCCATCTACCCGTGTAAATGCCATGACCATTTATCCATCCCAAGACGCCGCCCAAATGCCCGCCCACCTAAATATTCTGTTACCTAACCGTAAAATGCAATCACCACCCACCGCCCTGGGTGCTCGATAGGGTGACCACCCTCTCCACATCGTTCTGCTTCTTCCCTACATTGCTTTCGACCTTCCGGTATGACGTATAGACCAACTTTTGCATATCCACGCCCGTCACGGCTGCCCAGTGCCTCATCACCTGGCCAATGTACTGTCTCGATATCCCGTTCACCACCTCGTCTCCGGCATGCCCGTTTGCGCCGTTTGCGCTCGCATCTTGCATTTCCCGATCTCCATCAGCATCGAGCGCCTCGTCGTCGGAGCCGGAGAAGTAGGCTTCGTCCACCCTCGCCAACCACTCCTTTTGCTCCTTTGGCCCCGGTCTCGAAGGTGGGGTGTCGTCGATCATGGTTGCGATGCCCTCGGAGATGCGTACATCGTCCACCTCGCCGACTTTGACCTGCCCACCTCCGTTCGTGCACCCGCCTGGACAGGCCATGACCTCGACGTATGCATACTCCTTCACATCGGTTCCGCCGGTCGGGCCTCTTCCGGGTGGTCTCCTGCTCACGCCTGTCCTGGCTCCCGGCAACCTGCTCACTTTTGCCGGTTTCAGGCCTCGAACCAGGTTCTGGATGTTGCGAAACCCGTAGTATCGCGCCGCCTTGATGATCGTCTCCGAGCCTTTGACGAGCGAGTATTCCACCACATCCGCGTTCCGCCCTCTCGCTACCGATATGGTCGAGCCAGGGTTCTGCGCTTGATAGGTTTGCAGGATATGGTACAGGTATCCGCCCGACGATCCTGCGACGGCGTCGTGGTTCTTCCGCCGCGTGGGCGGGAAGAGGAAGGCGTCCAGTTTCGGGTCGGGAAAGGGCGTTCTTTGCGACGAGGGGAGCGGTGTTCTGGGAAGAGAGGAGAAGTTGATACCGCGTGCGGTGGCCAGGTGCAGGAGCTCGCGAGCGGTGATTACGCAGTCGACGTCTCGGACCGGGTCCGACGAAGGATCGGAGCTGTCGAGCCAGGCGCTGGATGTGAGCTCGCTACGGCTGGCTTCGAGTTTCTTGTCGAAGCAGGGCATGATGGCCACGTGCCATATCTTTGCCGGGGGGATGTTGTATCGTCGGCTCAGGACGGACTTGACCAGCGTTCCCGTGAGAGCTTGAGGCGACTTCAGTCGCGAGATGTAGGGAAGGATGTACGGGTGCGTCTTCTCGGCGTAGCATATCCAGCCGGGACATGCGGATGTGAGAATCGGCTTCTTCGGCGCCGTGCCGATGGCGCCTTCAGACCCGGGCTTGGACGGCTCCTTGGAGGCTTCGGGCGAGAGGGCGTTTGCGACCTCGTCGGCGGCCGCAACGAGACAGGCTTCGCGCGTGACGTTGGTGTCTATCACCCAAGTGAAGTCGCTCCCATGCGCTCCGCCTCGCCTGAGGCCCGAGTCCCCGCTGAGCAGCTGCGCAACCATATTCCCCGCCTCCGCCTCCGACACGGAAAAGACGGCCGCGAGACTTGCGCGCGTCTGCGGCGACACGCTCGCCACGAAAAGCTTCCCTTGCACATCATCCCGTGTCTCCCACGGCGCGTGCAACGACTCATAGGCATCCAGCGTGCTCAGAACCTCCGTATGCGACTGCAGCGTGACCAGCACGGCCTCGGCGCTCGTCACGCATCCCGAGCAGGCAAGGCAATCCGTAAGCGATATCTGCGCGGGCGGCGGGGGCGCGGAGGCGGCGACTTGGTCTTCGGTGGTGACTTCGTAGGGATTCTGGATTCAGCATCTGTCAGTCGCGGCCGATGACGGGATGCGAGGAGAGGCTGGAAAAGAAGAAGAGGAACACGCGTACGGAGGCCTTGTCAGCCTGTGCGGGGAGCGTTTCTATGGGTTTTATGCAGGCCACGCCGGGCGATATGAAGTCGTTCAGGTCGTCGGCGGAGAGGATGGCGCTCATGGTGGGATGAGTGATTATCAATGCGGGATAGCGACCAGTATTGCCTACCTACTAATACATCGCAAGGAAAAGAGAGGCAGAGAATGACATATCGGTAAATCCGGGACAGCATGGATTTCTTTTTCCTCTTTGAGAACTCGGGCCCGTCCCCTCTCTTTCTCTCGCCATCTTCTTATCGATAAGAATGCATTTCTCATCGTATTCCCGCCACTTCCGATGCCGCCTCAACGTGCAATATCCAAGACCACGGCAGATGATCACGCTTCATCAGTGCTTCATCTATCGCGCACCGCATATTGCGGCTCCATTTAGCCTGGCCACCCGCACCAGCACGGTACTAACGAACACCATGTCCCCCTTCACACGTCGTTCAACGTCAAGACACTGCACCCGTTTCTCCTCCTTGCTGTGAGGTACTTCTGATGCAGCGTCTCCTCCACTTGGACGAATGTAGTCGTCCAGCATGCGCCGCATTTCCATCGACACCCTTGGGCTGATGAGTCCGAAGAGCAATGGCTCGTACTTCCCCGCTACCAAGAGGAGAAGAGCTTCGTGGCTGGCTTCACGGCCGAGGCTCTGGACCACCTGTCTGTTCTTCGCCCTGCTGTATTTCTGGCTGAGATGTGGAGGGCAACGGGTGGCGATTCCGGCGGATAGCTTTGCGTTTGTGGACGACGAGTCCCTGAGGGATATTTTGAACACGACGCTCGGTGTACGTCTTTCTTTTTCTTTTTTCTATTCGAAAGAAAAGCACCGGGAAAGGAGGAGTTGGGGAAAATCGAGTGGGACTTCGTTCTACCAAACCTTCCCAATGGGTTCGGCGTGGGTGGTGAAGAAGTCACCATGAAAGCTGACGATTTCCCCCTTTCCCTCGAAAAACAGTTCCAGAGAATCCTCGTCCTGAACCTCCCCTTCCGGACGGACCGCCGCGACGCGATGGCCCTCTCGGCGGCAACCAGCAACATGGCCCTCTCCTTCATCCCCGGCGTAACCGGCGACTCCATCAAGCCCTCCGCCTACCCGCCCCCCTCGGAGAACCAGAAACTGCAAGCCGGCATCCGAGGAAGCTGGCGCACCCACATGAACGCCCTGCAACACGTCGTCGAGCAGAACCTCACCACGGCGCTCATCATGGAAGACGACGTCGACTGGGACATCCGCATACGGCAGAACCTCCAACGCTTCGCCCTCGCCTCGCGGTTCCTCTCCGCATCCCACGCCAACGGGAACCGGGATCTGGAAAAGGAGTTCACCGTCGAGGAGGTGAAGAACCCCGAGACGCCGGAGACGGCTTTCCACATCCTCAACGAAAACAACATAGCCCCCTCCCTGCCCTCCCTCCCCCTTTCCACCGCCTGCAGCGCAAACACCCCACGCCACCACCCCTCCCCACCCTCCTCCTCCTCCTCCTCCTCCTCCCCCTACGGCGACCCCTCCCAATGGGACATCCTCTGGATCGGCCACTGCGGCGCGGGCTTCCCCCGACACCCCGCAACCCCGCACCCCCCGCCCACGACCCCCGCAACCATCCTCCTCACCCACCCCGACGACGACACCGTCCCCGCCGGCCACCACCTCAAAGCCCACCCCTTCCAAGGCGTCCTCGACCCGCTCGCCCTCGCCTACCCCCCGCACACGCGCGTCTTCCACCGCGCCACCGGCGGCACCCTCTGCACCGTCGCCTACGCCGTCTCGCAGCGCGGCGCCCGCCGCCTCCTCCACCAGTTCGCCATCAAGGGATGGAACGGCATCTTCGACAGCGAAATGGGGCGCTGGTGCGCTGGCGAGGATCCCGACATGGGGCCCGGCCCCCCCCCTCCACCGCCTCCTTCCTCCCGGGCCGCCGCCGAGGAGGGGAGGGGGATGCAGAGGGTGTGTTTGACCAGTCAGCCGCCGCTCTTTGCCCATCATCATCCCATGGAGGGGGAGAGCGACATCGGCGGCTTGGGAGGCGGCTATGCGACGAGGTATGAGACCAAGTATTTGAGGCTGAGTGTGCGCATGAATCTGGAGAGGATTGTGCAGGGGGGGGATGGGCAGGGGGGGTTGGTGGATCAGTGGCCTGACGAAGGGGGGCAGGTGGTTCCTTGATGGCGGCTTGTGCTGCGGGGGAATGTTTCTCATTGATTTTGCCATGTAGAGACACGGACATTGACATCACAGGTGGTGCTGGTGTGCAAAATGGAAAGTGTTTTCTCTTGAATTGACATGTCCTTCCCTAGTGGTGAGAACAGGTGGGCTCATGGTCTTTCTTGTGAAAGAGTGCGCATGCCAGAGCGCCGATGTGAAGGTCTAGAGTATGCTATCTGACTCCCATTGAACGCCTTTCCTGGCAGACCAAATCTCAAATCAGGCAGGTCCCGTCGCTGGGTCTGACGGGGAGCCATCACCACTCCGTCCTTGGTCGGGGGGTGACGATGGCGGAAAGCTGCATCAGCTTGTTGACCAGAAGACGGATGCCGTCACGGAGAGGATCCTCAACGTTCATGTTGGTCAAGCTAAGAGCATCCAGCTTCTGCAGGGTTTCATCCTCCCGGGAAACAGTATCCATAGACGTCGCCGTCACTCCGTCATCCGGGAAGAAGGTGGAGACGGCATCGTTCCAATCAGCCGCTTGGCCGACAACGAGTCGCTCAAGCTGTGCGAGGTGAGTTGCCCACTCGCTGTGGCAGACGTTGAGGCCCCAGCACGGAGCGGTTTTGTCCATATACCACATATTGGCGAGCTCGACTCTGTAGCATGTTTTCTGCATCCCGAAAGAGTAGATTTTGTCCAGTCGGGCGTCCAGGATGGGCAAGTCCGGTGACTTCCTCCAGACTGCAAAAGGCGTGTTGAGGTCGAGACTACATTTGGTCCGGAACGTAACCGTCTCGGCGAAGCCACGGAGGGCAGGGGGCACAAGTTGCTTGGGGATGTGGGCCATGGACTCCATGCTGAACTGCCAAGCTTGCGAACTGTACACGGTCAGTGACTCTGTTACAAGCAAGTGTAGCCGTGAAAGAATCGATACTGCAGTGATGTGTCAAGAGTGTTGAACACTTTACCAAGCTCGAATTATGGCAAGTGTTGCGAGCCGCTTGACACATGACTGTACAGGGGATAACGTCTGGGTTTTTGTCAAGGGAAGCGGGGGTTGCATAGACTCACTCGTAGAGCTCGAGAAGTTTGATGTCGAAGTGTTCCTTTGGCTTGGTTTCACCAGGCTTGAGTTGGAAGTACCGGGGCTCCATCTTCTCAGGCAAGCCTTGCTCGTCTTCGGTCCAGTCGATTTGCACCACCATAAGTCTAACGTTCGACAGCACATTCAAGCCATCCTTCTTCGGACCACCTCGCGAAGCCGGCCCACCAGCGCTACGAGCATGAAATGTTGGCCTTGATGGTTGAGGGGCATTCGGATCGCGAAAGACCCAAGTGCCACGGAACACAGGACGGACATCGCCTAGAGTCGTGGGTGTATAGCCATACCATCCAGCTGACTTGGTAGGTTCGAGCAAGTCATCTGCGCCCATGAGACGGGCCAGGAGGGCCTTGCCATTGGTGTTATCCATAAGCCTACAAGAATGTTAGCATTTTCCGAATCTTTGAGTTTTTTTGGTTGGAATTTGACGTTTCGATTTCGAAAGGTGTGTCAAATATCTGGCTAAGTAAAGGCATATTGATGATCTTACCACTTCTTTGCTTCGCAGCCGATGCGGTGGCTTATAACGGTCATAAAGACATCTTTGGTGAGTTTGTTTCCAATCTGGGTAACAGGCATCCACTTGGAGTTCTCCAGCGCAAAGGCTCCGAGGCGAATGTTGAACTCATAGGCACCCTTTTCACGTCGAATCGATTCTAAACCGAGCTTCAATGCATGCTGAACGGTTGAGACCAGAGTGGAATGAATGCTATCGCTCCGGAAGTCACCGAGCTCGTTCATTATGGGCGAATGGAGAAGACGGGGCACGATCCTGTGCTCTAAATTGGGCCACCACTTCTCAGCCTCCACCAGTTGAACTTCGGTGCCCTCGGCTTCGTCCAGCAGGATGTGAACAGAATGGTAGCTGCCAAAAGCTTTGATCTGGATCTTCGTAATGATTGACTGATAGTGATCTGCAGCCTGCTTGACGCGCTCTTCCTTTGATCCGCTGATCTCCACTGGCCACGTAAGACCCGCCTTCTGAGTGATGAATACCTCATGTTCAACACGCAAGATATCGAGAGCCTCGAGCTTGATCCCACCAAGCACGTCGATGGGAAGGACTGGGGGATCCCCACGAACTAGATCAAGTGGCCAGTCGACGAGAACCGAATATGGAAGATCCTCACCCTCGGGGATAGGGCCCTTGTACCTCTCTTTCCTCGCCGCCTCCTTACTCCGGATCTTTTCGTCCCGCCACTTGTTCCCATCGTACGCCGGCATCTTGGCCCAGATCCTGGACTCTGTGGATTTGGTAGCAGCCTTAATGATCCATTCGTTGATCTCTTTGGTTGCCTTCTCAAGAGCCGCGCCTCTGCCGTAGAGTGAGAACCTGACGATCCGTCCTTGGACCCATCGTGGATCGACCTCGCACCCAGCTTGCGTCTTCAAGGTGTACGCGAGTCTCTCCCACTCGGAGGAGGCGGTAACGCGTTGATAGTCTAGCGGAACATTGATAATCTGGCTCGGCTTGCGACCGTCGAACTGATGGTTCTTTTGCGACGGGATGTTATGCTCAGCCATGCTGTTGTGCTTTTTGGTGGCAGATTACCAGGCGTTTCAACTTGCAAATTGTATGAGGCCAGTGAATGCGATGGCGTCTGCTTCGTGACTTTGAGCCTTGACAACGCCCTGGCCGAGTTATTGATGGATGTGACTCTGTAGAAAACTCAAAGGTATCTGCAGTGTTTGCGAGTTAGCAGTGTTCTCGCCAGAGACGTAGGCGACGTCAACCTCAAATCAATGAGGGAAGGCGCCACGCGAACCGCCTGCAGGCGATAACAAGGTGGCCAGAGCAGGCCAGAGCAGAGCAGGCCAGAGCAGGCCAGAACAGAGAAGAGTCGCGATGTTATCCAAGGAAGAGGGGGTATCGGGTAGAGGTCAGAGAGAGCGGCGGAGGAGGGGCCTTTGTTTTGACATAGTCGGGTGGCCCGAGCGGTAGGTAGACCTGTGGTGAAGGCAACTTCGCAGAGCTGGCAAACAAGATTGATTGTGTGGATGACCGATTTACGGTTAGTCAGCCAGGGTGGCCTTTACGGTAATATTGTTCGTTTTGGAGAAATAGACAACTATTTACTTAACTGCCAGTAAGTCTACGAGCCCCAACATACTACCTTGTATGGTTGATTGTTTACTTCTAGGACACATCCATGCAAGAAGAGTTGTATAATGACACCTGCAAGCTTACGATTGGGAATGCATTTTCTGCATCATGGTCTGAGGTTGGTGGATCCAGGAGGGTAGTGGAGGTGATGGAGAAGAGAGAAGGGGCGAACGAGGGATGCAAGTGCCCTGTGTGGGTTGAGGAAAGAACGAGTTGAAAGTCGGCGTTGAGATGACGAATAGTACAATGGGGATGACGAAGATGGAGCAAATGGACGGAGAAGTGTGCAACGTGTAGCATAATTGCTGGAGCTGCGCAGCAGGAAGGAGTCTTACGTACGTTGTTTTCCTCTCCAACTCATCCTGGCCAGGTTCGGAGATACACCGGCCCTGGATACAATACAATGGGTCGATACGTAGGATGGAGCCTTTGCCTTACCGCCCTCGTTGCTCCAGCCTACGTTTAGGCAGAAGCATGGCATTGTCGGACTGGTTATCATTCTTCTACTGAGGAGCTCAGCCAGTCAAGGCGGTCAAAGCCCGTAATTGAATACCGTTTGCCTTTGTTTTATACATGCGTTGGATTCCGTGTGCATGGTGGGTGAGAACCTATGCGTCTGATGTCCACGTTGATGAACTGAAGCCACACGTGATGCCGCGGAGGTCAACGCACGGCCCACCTCGACCTCCCATCGATTTTCCGACCAGACATCTGCCCTCGACGGACAGCGCAGAGCTCGACGCGCCAAACCCCTTCACACCAACCCGATCGCCTCCCTCGCCAATTGCCATTCAGACGACCACCTGCCACCGCCATTGAACGTCGGGCCATCGCCCAGGATCACCCACCATGGACGCCGCACCCATCACCAAGAAGATAATAGCCTTTGGCAGCAAGCAAGTCTTCTTGTTAGCCATCCTCCCTCCCTCCCTACACGACGTCGGCTAATCCCCCCCACAGGCCCAAGTTCACCATCGCACTCGTCCGCACACCCACCCTCTCCCCCTACCACGCGCGTTTCCTCGTCCCGCTCAACTTCTCCAAGTACGACCTGCGCGACTACCTTTACCACGCGTACAACATCAAGACGCACAGCATCCGCTCCTTCGTCAAGCAGATGCCGGTGCGCGACACGCGCGAGCTCCCGCGCCACTGGTTCCGCGAGCAGTCGAAGAAATACATGACGGTGGAAATGGAGACGCCGTTTGTGTGGCCTGCCGATCCGGAGGATTGGGAGCCGTGGGGGAAGGACGAGGAGGAGGATAGGGTCAAGCAGGCCATGAAGAATTATGGGTCGATGAGTGCCGAGGATAAGAGGGCCGAGACGAGGGGGATCAGGGAGCAGGCGAAGGCGATTCTGAGTGCGAGTGTGAGGGGGGTGAAGAGTAAGGATGGGGAGGGGGAGAAGACGCTGCTGGAGAAGTGGGAGGAGATTAGGTCGCCTGAGATGATTGGGAGGAGGGAGGTGCGTGTTTGAGCTCAAGGGAGGGTTGGAGTTGCGGATCTGGATGCGTCATGCAGCAGATCAAGATGGCACGGCATGGCTGATTCGTATCTGTACATTATGTTGCGATACCTGTAAAAGAAAAGATTGGTCTCAAGGAAGGTGGACCACGTCCAGATGTTGATTGATATCCGACTCGGGTAGCTGCAAGCTGCATATGGGGCACTCGACGAGCACCACTTGGTCCTCTTCCAACGTTGCTTTGGGCCGTTTCTGGCCTGCTACGGTGCCCCCCACCTCATCATCCACAACCAGAGTCTCCGCTCTGCGCTTCGCCTCTGGTCTTTTCGAGGACGTTGTACCCTCCGTGCCAGCCTTGGCCCAGCCATCCAGCTTGTTCTTCTGCATCCCGGCTCTCTCCTTCTTGCTGAGGGCGTCACGCTGTTTCCTTGTCAACCCCGGCTCCCTGATCTTCGTGTAGGTCCCACCGCACTCCTTCCGATGGCGCTCCCACCACGAGTCGCTTTTCCCAGGTGCCCTGTTCATGCTTCTCTTCACGAGGCCAAAGTACGGTGGGCTCTCCCGGCAAGGGCCGCTGCATTGCCACACGTGGGTCCGGTAGCTGTCCACCTCGGCGTGGAAGGTGTGATGGGTGGTGATTCCGTAGTTTCCATGGTGGTTGATTGCGTCGGCGAGCAGTTAGGACGGCGTTGATGGCGTCCAGGGCTTGCTTCTGCTCGGTGGAGAGATGCTCCTCCCTCCCGGCTTCATGGGCGGCGGTTCGGGGAAGCATGGGTGAAGTGAGCATTCAAGCAACGGGCAGGGGTCATGTGCCAGGGTCAGATTGCAGGAGTTGTTTCGACATCGAAGACCCCTTTGCTCCCTCAACGTGCATGCCATGTTGGAAGACACCTTCGGTCCCTGGCCCCGTGACACCCGCTCGCAAAAGCAACGATATACAGTAGTAAGACGCGTCGAACAGCCCAGACGCGCGCCGAAGCTTAGGCATCGAGATCGTCGTCCGCACACCCTTGCGTCTCCATGACGCATCTTATCCCACCCACATGCACAGAAGCTCGACGGCAACCATCCGCAAAACACCGCCTCGCCGCCCGATAGAACAGCGCGGGCCCTCGGATGCGCGCGCCCGCCGGCGGACTTGACTGAGATGGCGGCTTTGGACGCCCAGACACCCGCCACGGGCGTGGATCTCGTGCGCTCGTCTTCGCAGAGCTCGTCCATTTCCAACGGACGGCGCACAATGCGCGTGAGGCCGCTCAAGCGGAGCTCCAACGCCTCGCTGGGTCGCACGCCCTCGCCCGCGGCCGCCGACGACAAGAGCCTGACGTCGTTCCCCTCGCTGTCGCCCACCCCGGAATCCTCGCCCGTGCAGTCGCGTGTCAACGGCTGGTTTCGCACCGCCGTGGGCGAGCGCTCTGCGTCGGGAGAGAGCGTGGAGAGCAGGCAGGCCCCTACGAGCTCGCCGGATACCGTCCGATCGGTCCCTCCGCTGGACCAGCTCGCTCCCTCGGCCGTGAACTCGACGGTGCGAAAGGTCACCAAGTCGACGCAGCAGATTGTGGGAAACCTCGTCGCTTCGACCCCCTCCACGAGAGCCCGCACCGCGCTGTTCGACGACACGCCGGCCGAGCCGGCGAACGCACCGGGCAATCTGCATTACGCCACCGACCAGCACATTGAGGAGATGGTGGCACAGTCGGGCGCCGTTGCTTTTGCCAAGCAGTTGGCGGGGGACCTGGCCCAGCGCGATGCGCAGATTACAGCGTTGCGGAGAAGAGCGGAAGAGAGGGAGCGCGTGCTGAGGAAGATGCTGCAGGAATGCGAGGTGTCGAACATGGACATTGAGAACAGGCTGCGCGAGCTGGAGAGGGGGCGGGAAAGCAACGGGAACGGGGATGGCCTCGGAGCGACCAAGAAGAGGGACAGCGAGAGCAACCTGTCTGGCCTGCACCCGGACGATCCCATGGATCAGAGGCTTGCGCGTGCCATGGAGGACGAGATCGCTGAGCACCCGGACGCGCTGGGGATGGACACTGGAGCGGCGGCGCCAGAATCGGACGCGGCGTCCTTCAGCTCCACGCTGGATGTGCCGCGGCAGACGGGTCGTGGGAATTGGAAGAACTATCTCTGGAGCGGTACGAGCAGGAAAAGCAGCAGAGCTCCTTCGGTTGCGAGCCTCATTGATAGGGACGCAGAGAGCATGTCTGCCCAGACCCGGTCGCGAGCCTCGAGTGGAGCAAAGCCACCCCGGAAACCCATCAGCAATGATCTATTCGTGCCACCAGGCGCAGACAAGGGCGCCGTGCCTACGTTGCGTCGGCTGCAGAGCCAAGATCAGGTTCACTCGGACTCATCGTCTCGCAAATCGTCCGTGTCCATCGTGGGCTCGATGCTGAAGATGGTGGCCGGGAACAGCCAGGCTGGTCGCAGTTCGGATAAGGGAGCTACCGTCAGAGGCCGCGAGAATACCGGCTCAGACCCGGTCGACAGGACGCCGTCCATTGATTCAACGCGAACAACAAATTCAGCGAGATCCGCTCTGGCGAATGCTCAAAGACGTGGCGGGCGCACGCTCGGGCCAAATGGCACCCTCAAGAGTATCACGACGGAAGCTCCGAAGAATGCGTCTGCTGTCCCCAGTCCGAACCCTCCAGGCCGCGGCCTCAGCAACCTTGGTCCGGTGGAGATGGACAGGATTCTGCCCGAAGAGTCTCGGCCGCCAACATTGGTGCAACAGCACAACAGATTCACCACGAACAACGAGTATCTGACCGACAGGTTCGGCTTCATCTACGATCAGCGACGGAAGAAGAGGCAAAGTGAAGCTGCCGCCGCTCTCTCCAAGCAGAAGCGTAGCAGCAACGTAGAGTCACTGGGAGATGGCCGTTCAGTCTTGCATGCGATGGGACTTCATGACGAAGCCGAGGAAGGTTCTCTTCCCGCTGCGAACCAGAGTGTCAATTCAGGGGAGGCCTCTCGGCCTGGTACAAGTAGCAGTTCGGAAGAGCAACTCGTCAAGGCGCCCACGAAGACCTGGGCAGATTACCTTAAACTCGCCACGCATCCCACCGAGCTGCTCTCACACACACCTTCTGCGGCCCCCATCACCGAAGTGGAGGCACCCGAAGTCGAAAATGTTGCCCCAGCAGCCAGCCAAGTTACAGTTGCGAAGCGAGGTTCTCTACCGCCGTGGAGCGTGAACCCAGAACCCTCACCTTCTCGCATCGTCTCTGGTAATGCCGAGTTCTCCATCGCTACTCCACCTGGGCCAGCATCGCCCCTCAACCCTTACCCACCTCCTGTGGCAGACCCTGTAAGAGCGCTTCTTGACCAACTCACCGAGTTACACGACAATCTTCAGAGGGATAAGACCGTAAAGTGGAACGAGTTTCTCCGCAAAGTACGTGCCGAGCGGAAGCGTCAAGGCGATGCAGCCACTGCCAACGAACGCAAAGGCCACGATATGCCGGAGACCCTATTGACTGATGGCGAGATTGTTGGTGTCGCTGGCCTCGGCAACAAAGGCAAGGTTGGACGAGCCAAATGGCAGGACTTCCGCCGACTCGTGCTGGGCGGCATCCCCGTTGCGTATCGCGCGAAGATTTGGGCCGAATGCAGCGGTGCTTCTGCGTTACGTGTCCCCGGATACTACGAAGACCTGGTAAACAATGGTGATAACAACCCCACAATCGCCACACAGATCCAGATGGACATTACCCGCACCCTCACCGACAACATCTTCTTCCGCAAGGGTCCCGGCGTACACAAGCTCAACGAAGTCCTCCTCGCCTATTCTTGCCGCAACCCCGAGATCGGCTACTGTCAGGGCATGAACCTCATCACCGCCTGCCTTCTCCTGATCATGCCCACATCCGAGGATGCCTTCTGGATGCTCGCCACCATGATCGAAAACATACTCCCGGAAAACTACTACGATCAACACCTGCTCACCTCTCGCGCCGACCAATCCGTGCTACGCGAATACATCGTTGAACTCCTGCCCAAACTCTCCACTCATCTCGACGTCCTGGAAATCGAGCTCGGTGCCCTGACTTTCCAGTGGTTCCTTTCGGTCTTCACCGACTGTCTTTCCGCCGAAGCGCTGTATCGTGTCTGGGACGTAGTGCTGTGCATGCAGGATGGCTCGACCTTCTTGTTCCAGATTGCGCTTGCGCTGCTCAAACTCAATGAGAAGCAGCTACTGCAGTGCGACACTCCAGCTGCCATATACCACTACATCAACCATCAGATGACGAACCACGCCATCAGCATCGACGGCCTGATCCAAGCCAGCGACGCACTCAACAAAGTCGTCAAACGCAAAGACGTCGAAGAACGTCGGAAACGCGCGGTCGAAAACGAGCAGGAACTGATGCGTCAACGCGACGAGGCGAGAGAAGAACGCGCCAGGAGCCGCGCAAGCAACATCAAAATCGCCACCGATGAACAGGTGCAGGCCAGCGATGATGGCGTCAGCAGGGCGCCGAGCTTGTCCGCGAGCCTCGATGCCCAGCTGAGCGGGTACATGAGTCCGCTTCGCACGCCCGTGTCGAATGCTTCCAGGCGCAGCGAGGAGGAGGAAGATGCCGAGGCGTTGAATCTGAGTCTCGAGAGTTTGGGGGCGAGGACGCCGCTGCCGGTTGAGGAAGAGGTTGCTTGGAGGGCTTAGAACCCTTTTTCTTCCATCGTAAGTACTATGGTTTCGGTATCTTACTGTACCGTTCACTTTCCTTTCCTTTTTCTTTTTCTTTTTCTCTCTTTTTGTTTCTTTCCCTTTTGATACCCACACATAGTCGGACAGACGGAGCGGCATCATTTGCATTCTTTCTCTCTATTTGCGAGGGCTCTTTTGTTGGGGGTATGGCTTGCTTGCTTGCTTGCTTGCTTGGTTTGGTTTGGTTTTGGTTTTGGTGTGGGGTGGGTTGCATCGGTGGCGCTGGGATGAGATAGATTGGCATTGGATGGTGGAATGGTGCGGGATGGTGTGTGTGTATGTGTGTATATCAATACCAATACTACTACCCGTACCTCATTTTGTAAAAAGTTGAAGGCTCCTTTTGCGCACTGTGGCAGCAGCGAAGGTGGATAGCACGGTCACCACATATAGAGAAATACAGCATCGATACTATTACGGAAGGGTTGGATACTGTGATCCTCGATGACGATTCGTATCAAACCCTGTTTAGGATGACTTGCACGATATGGTGTTGTGCACTCCTTCAACGACGCCATAAACAGCACCCAGCGAGCCCTCATCGAGAAGACGCCAATCCTTTCGCTTCAAAGCCGGATAGGGGAACCTTGGCGCTTATTCCGTGTATATATGTAAGCAGTCCCTGGACTAACCTGGAATAGCATCTTGCATCCTCTAGGAGCTCTACCACGGACCCGCTACGTTTAGGTACCGCTTACTCAGCGGATCTCACCTTTTAACTGTTGATTCTTGCCTTCACCGTTGAAATCCTCACTCGCTCGTTACTGTTCTCGGCCTTTAGATATCCGGATATTGGCTTTCATTCAATACGGCCCACGGCATTCGGATTGGATAAGCGGCTACTCTTGCATCCACCAGTAGCATACATATACAGTACCTAACCATGGGTCATCCCAAGCGAGGCGGACGCAAGCGCGCATGCGACAATTGTCGCCAATGAAAGGTTCGTGAAATATCACAACGGCCACGTTTCCACGCTGATGAACTGGAACAGATCCACTGCGATGCCGCTCCTTCACAATGCAGCTGGTGTCAACATCAAGGTCTCTTGTGTACTTTCACCGCCCCGTCACGCCGCAGCAAGAAGCAAGCGGGGCAGGTCCACGTTTACTCCTCGCCCCATGTTATCCGTCAATTTGGCAGGAACCATAGTAATCAATCCATACCCTCTATATCTCCAAAGAAAAGCCCCGTGGTTGAAAATCCCGGAGACAAGGTGACGCCGCTTCAAGGTGAAGGCCTTCCCGTCGAGGTTCGAACCGCGTCGGATTTACAACATTCCCGATCCACCTCCAGCGGTTGGATCGGCAGCAAGCGCTTCGCCGGAGTCTACCTTGGTGGCGTAAGCTCCTACAATGGCATTCTGTTCTTCTTGGAAGCCAGCGAGCAGTGGATCCTATCGCGAACAGGCTCCTCCTTCACACGGTTTCAACTCCATGCCCTTACTCCGCCATGGCAGCGACAGGAGCCCAGAGAGCTATTCTTGAGCCGCCCCGATGCTGATCGGGACCTTCCCGACAGGGCAGCTGTAGAGGCGTACTTTTCGGCGTTTTGCAAGTCAGCCATAGGCTTGGTCTTCCCCATCATTGAAACTTCCACTTTCATGGGCGTGGTCGAGCGGGCGTACAGCTTAGACGAACATGAAGATGCCCAAGATCTCGACGTCACCGCCGCCAAGGCTTGTGTCCTCTCTTTCACCTCCATTCCAGTGCTTATGCAGGGGCAGCTTGACAACTTTGCACCGATCGACATGCATCGGTGTGCGTGCAAGGCTCAATCGCTATTGTCTCGAATTCTCACCGAGGCCAGCTCTGTAGTGCTTCAGATATGCGCTCTGCAGGTAGGAAATCATTCCGCCGCCTTCCACACCAGTCTTGTGGAGTTGAGATGACAGGAGTTTTGACCATGGTAATACAGGCTATGTATAACTTATTTTCGGGTGACGCCAAGGCAGCGACCACATTCTACGCCATATCATGCCGCCTTGTCATAATGCTGGGTGCCCACTTATCCCCTGCCATAGCTGAGCCCCACCTGGAGCCGAAGCGGCGTGGGCTGAGAAGCGTTACCTTCGCAGGGTGTTTTGGCTATGCTACATGAACGACAAAGACATCTCTTTACGGATGGGCTTTCCTCCCGTTTTGGATGACGATCATTGCAACCTGGAACTTCCACCGGATTACAAGCGCATCGACAACTTTGACAACTTTCAAGACCGGGGCGACCTTTTCCCTGGAGATGTGCGGCTAAGTATTATCGAGTCCATAGCCATACGGACGCTCTTCAGTGCCAAGGCTTCCAAGAAGTCGGACGTTGAGCTCCTCCAGGGCATTCGGGAGCTTGATGATGAGCTGGAAAGATGGCGAATGCGCATCCCACCTCAGTACCGGCCCACCCTGGCCGCTTCGTACCGTATCCGACTTGAAGCCACGGCAAGCAAACCCCCAGCCAATGAGAGCATGTTATACTACGTTGACAGCGAGGGAGAGGATGAATAGAAGATATCACGTGAGCCTTGTATATAACCACCAAGCCTAGCAAGCCTATCAAGCCAAGCTATTACGTCTCAGTCGTCAACCCAAGCTCAAGCTGAAGGCTAAGCTTGGTTGGCTTGCTTGTTGCCATCTCTGTTCACAAGTTGTCCGTTCAACTGTCAGCATACTTACCAGCTGTAGCGTAGCATTGTCTTCCCACGATAAAAATGGTAGATCATTTACTACAAAGACGCAGCTATATTCGGCAAGGCTGTCCTGATCGTCTCTAGAAAACTTTAATGTAGTTTTAGCTTGCTTATCGGTACCTTGCAACGTACCCACTTCAATACGAAACCCGAGAATTCACGGATTGAAGCATAATTTTGAAATTGATGGAGAAACAACGCTGGAAATCCTGCTGCAACAGCTCGTTTTTTTCTTTTCCATTATGACTACTACTTAACATGCTGCGGTTATGTACTTCTCTTCTCTTATGCAAGTGGGTGGCGAGTGCTGTAGATACTGATCACATGATCTCATCACGTGATCACGCTATCCTTATCGGGATAGCGCCTTGGCAGCCGCCTCGTACTTATCCTCGAGGAGGCCTCTATTACTCTTAGCCTCCTGAGCGTCTAATTCTACTTCTGTGTTTCTACACCCCTTTTCTCTTGGTTGTTTGTTTTCGCGCCTTCATAGCCTCACAGTCTATTGCAGGGGTTACAGAGGCCTGCAGATATAGAGCTGGGTAAACCTACAGATGTGCCCCAAGACGGAGGGGTCTAGCAAGGCACCCTAGGTAGACCATCTTTCAGAGACCAAGAAGTCATCTTCGAGATACCCTATGACATCACAACCAGGTAGTGCTGTAACCTCAAGCAAGTTAGATAAGTAAGATAGAGGCGTAGTTTGGCAGTCTACTAAACATCTCGCATCTCGCGTAATATCCATTAGCATCAGTTCTAGCCCTGAGCCTGTCATTTAGCTTACATAGTTTCGAGGAAATCCAAGAGATAGAATAATTACAATTTGATGATTTCAAATCAATTGGGCATCTTTTCGATGTCCTCCCCCCCCCCCCCCCGCTGCACTACCTAAACCTGACACCATGATAATCCCAGAGCCACGAAGATACCCACATGAGGTTCTTCTAGTAACTATTTCGAAGGCCTGACCCGTATGATCAGATCCTCACCTTTGAGGGGCACCTGTATACCTCCAGAGGGGAGCGTATCATCCATTTTGGGGAAGGCTGCCTTATGTCCCTTACACTCGCCCTCGGCAGGAGACATGTCGAATCGCTTCAGCATGACCGCCGTGAACATATGCACCTCTCTCCTCGCAATGTATCGACCAGGACAGTAATGTGCGGCACCGCCAAATGGTCGATAGCTCTTGTTGGAGACCAGCGTCTTTTTCTCCATGAAGCGCCTTGGGTTGAAAGCAGCAGCATCGGCACCAAAGGCAGTAGAGTCAAAGTGCATAGCCCGGTATGGCATAAGCAGTGCCTTGCCCTTACGAAGCTTCTTTCCACCAACAACGGTGTCCGCCATCACTGTTCGCGTGCCAATAGGCCAGTTAGTAAGGCGAAGAATCTCTTCACAGGTCGATACAAGGAGCGGGCACGAATTAAACAGATAGTCGAGGTCTGGAGCGGAGTTCTTGTCTCCATGGAATGCGGGTTCGATCTCGGCTTTTATCTCCATCATAAGTTCTGGGTCGGAAAGAAGGTACGATATGATCCAGAACACTAATTTGTACGCATTTGCGTTCATGCTAATCGCGTAAGCATTAGAAGACACACCGGTAGACAGGAAGCTTACACTCGGTAGAAAGAGAACAAGACATATACTCTCTGAGTCTCCTCTAGATCAAGCTTCTCCATGCCCTCAATCAAAGTTTGGATGATCCATGAATCGTTCGGCCGCTTTTCTTGAGGAAGCTCTAGGTACTTTTTTATCCCCTTCTGTGGGAGGAAATGCGAGCTGAAGAATAGTAGATCAGGTGATCTTTGTATTGGATCACTGCTCTCTATAGAACGAGTGAGAAGAGC
>JAGQEM010000032.1:0-181070 GCA_019202945.1 Corynespora olivacea
TCTCACTCTCCCTCTCCATCTCACTCAACCTCTAACTCTCCCTCTCCCTATCAATCTCCCTCTCACTCTCCTTCTCCCTCTCCCCCAACAAAGGAAAAGGAAAAGGAAAAGGAAAAGGAGACGCCGCGGCAAGATCCCAGCCTCACGGTGATCGGTTCCTCAAACTACACCAAGCGCTCCTACGAACTGGACCTGGAAGCCAACGTCATAATCGTGACTTCCGACCCTGGGCTACGGAGGCGACTGGGCGAGGAGGTGAAATGGCTGGGCGAGTACGCGAAGCCGGTCACCGAGGCCGAGTTTGAGAAGGAGGAGAGGAAGGTCGGTGTGGGTGTGAGGTTGAGTATGTGGATTGTACGAGTACTCGGTGGAGCCTTGTAAGATTGGACGTGGAGGGTTTGGTTCACCGCACATCTACGTGTGAGCTCATCATTGTTGAGATTGTACAGTGGACGCATGTAGCATAGCAGCGGGCATAGGGGCCACGTTCGTGTCCGACTTTTGTAGTACCGTTGAAGAAACCATGTTCAAAAGAGGGTATCTTGTGTATACAATATAGAAAGGAGCATTTGCTGAAATGACCCCATCAGTTCGGTGCAAAATAGCTTCCAGATTCCGACCCGCCCAGTCCAGTCCAGTCCGATCCGATCCCCAAATCCCCCACCTACCCTTGCCCAAATTGGCTCCCCTGCCAGTGGCGCCGAGTGAACCGACTTTTCATGCTTTTCCTGTTGCCCAACAGTTCTTCGTCACCTTCCAGATGACAAGGCCCCTGTCCCCCACCACCCGGCCCATCGTCTTCCGGAACCCGTCCTCGGCGAAATCCATGTCGTCGAGATTCAGATGCCGTCTATAGCTCCATACTTCTTCCAGAGAGATTTCCTCGCGCTTCGCGGGATCCTGGTAGGGTTGGAGAAAGTGTGCTGATCGTGGTGCGACAAGGTAGACGGCTCCTTTGCCCTCGATCTTTGGAGGCTTGCGCGTTCGGCAACGCGGCAACGCGGACTTGACCTCCTCCAGCATCCGGTCTCCCTTCATACCCATCAAATCCACCGTCTCCAGCTCTTCGTTCTTGCCATTGAGCAGCCACACCGGCGGACTGTACGTCTTCCACCAAAATGCGTGCGTGACCACCTCGTTCGTCTTCGCAATGTGCATCTGTACGGGCACAATTCCGCCTTGGTGGTATATTCCCATCAAGATGCCCAGCAGCATATTGAACACCATCCATGCCGATATCCAGAACTTGGTCTGCACGCGGGGGAGGGGAACGGAGGCGAGTATGAGCGGTACGGCGGGTAAGAGGAAGCGTGCTTCCTGGTGGGGGAACAGGCTCAGCAAGGCGACACCGGTGAAGGCGGAGAGGAGGGTCGGGGTGGTGAAGTCGGAGCGGCGAAGAAGGAAGAGGAGGGCCATGGCCGGGCCGAGCAGCTGCGGGAGGTTGACGAGGAAGTGCTGGTATCGGGGGTGCATGCCATGGTGGGCGAGGTTCGCAGGGTCGGAGTTGTATATGAAGTTGTTGAGGGGGGTGATGATGGGGCTGCGGAAGAGGGTCGAGAATGTGAGTTCGCCGGGGGAGTAAAAAGCGGTGTCGACGCTGATGGCCACAAAGGCGGTCAAGAGGGTGAAGAGGGCAATGGAGAGCAAGGACAAAGGTCTGGGGAAGGTCAGATGGATGGTTGGTTGGTTGGTGTCAACGGCGGCAGCAACTCACTTGCGGCGGAAGTGGGGCAGCAGGCCAAGCGACGGAACCAACAGCCAGGCGGGAAAGGTGATGCGATTAAACGTGCCGGCGACGAGCAAAAAGCCGAGCAAGGCGGACGCTAGGGTGCCGGGACGTTTCTGCAGCTCGTTAGCCCGGGCTCGGAAGTGGTTCCGACGAGCCTGCATACCTTGTCCTCAACAATGCGCTGGATGAGAACCAGACTCCAGACCACGACCAGGGTTTCCAGCGAATTGCTGAAGGTCTGGCTTTGGAACGTAGCCGTGACGTACGAGGAGCCGATGAGCAGCAGAGCGACGCGTTGGGCGCGCCGTGATTTCCGAGCGAGGAGCTCGTGGACCGCCCAGTCCTCCAAGACCACGCTCAAGGAGAGCATGAGCACCCGCAGCGCCCAGTAGACCACCGAAGGCGAGACCTCGCCGTATCCGAGCCCCTCCCACAGCCAGCGCAGCATGTACATGGGCCATCCGTATGCGAGCCACAGCGGGAAGGCACTCCGGATGGGATGCGCCGACGTGAATTCCCACGTTTCGTGGACGGGGTAGGAGAAGACGCGACCTGCGATCCGCATCAGCGACCATGCCTCGCGCGGCTGTGTGCACAGCAGGAGCGCGACGGACCTGCAATGACCTCGGGGCCTTGGAAGTTGGAGTCGGGGTGGATGTAGGCGGGCGACAGGGCCAGGTAGATGCGCACCAGGATCAGGAGCGAGTACGTCCGGCGATAATACATGCTGGCGACCGTCGTTTGCGGGCGTGGGTGCTGCAGAGGACGCGCTGCATTCGCATGTCCGTGGTGCGGCCGGAGAGCTGCGGAGAGGCCAAAGCCTGTATGTAGCCTTCCCGCGTTAAGGTCAGGCCGTGGTGTTAAGCGTGATCAAACGCAGTCCACGCGAATAGGGGCCGATCTCGATGCAGGGCGCTCGTCGACGGGACTCCATGTCGCGGTAACGTCGTGGAGGCCGTCCGCCATGGAGCCCATACGCCATCGCTCTTCTTGGAATTCAGCCGCGAACAGTTGCGGGCCTCCGACCTCTCTGCATGCGGGCGGAGCCATGCTGACTCAGCGCCGCGGTGCAAGTCGACGCCCAAGATGATGTTCACTACCCGTTGATACATGTATACATAGTACATCTAGGAGAAACTCAAAAAAGCTGGGCTCGACTCGACTCGATGCGAATGCCGAGCACGGGAACCCGGACCCTGGAGGCTGATGCCTTGTTCCGCTTCTGGTGACTTCGACGGGCGTAGGCAGATGATGGTCCAAGGCGGATCCGCGAAGACAGTAATCAGTGTAGCTTGGTGGTTTGGCTCGACGGCGCAGCGCCAGCGAGTGTTGTATTTCAAAATAAATAAACAAAGAGAAAAGGCGCAATCGAGGCTGACCACATACCTGCGATGGATGGAGAGATGTTGAGGGCGAGGGCGAGGGCAGCACTAGTGCGCTTCCGGGCTAGTCCACTTCCGGGCTAGTCCAGGCAACGCTCTTTGCCAGCTGCACCGCCGCAGACAAACCGAACCACCAAACCCGCGAACCAGGCCAACACGCACGTATTTAAAACCTGCCCTGCCCTGCCCTGCGCCCTCTGTTTCCCTCACCAACCTCCGCCGCCGCCGCCGCCGACCCGCGACTGCCGCCCACCACGCTCCACTGCACCACACTGCACCACAACCACAACCACCGTCAACTGTCAGCCAGTACCCCGCCTTCTCACCCCCAATCCAGTCCACATCCCCATCCACATCCCCATCCACATCCGCAATGGCCGAAGAACAACCCAAGTCCATCAAGCTCACCACCTCTGACGGCGCCGACCTGACCGTCGAGCGCGACATTGCCGAGCGCTCCATCCTCATCAAGAACCTGCTCGAGGATCTCGGCAGCGACAATGACGAGGCCATTCCCATTCCCAACGTACGCATCTCACCCTTCCCCTTCCCCTTCGCTCCGGTTTGCAACCCGAGCAGGCGCTGACAATGCCGCGCGCAGGTGAACGAGGCGGTCATGAAGAAGGTTCTCGAGTGGTGCGAGCATCACCGCAAAGACCCCCCCGCCTCCCAGGACGACGACTCGGACTCGCGAAAGAAGTCGACCGACATCGACGAGTGGGACCAGAAGTTCATGCAGGTCGACCAGGAGATGCTCTTCGAGATCATCCTTGTATGCATCCCTCTCTCTCTCTCTCTCTCTCTCTGTCGCAAGGACAGCGCGCTGACTGTGGCGCAGGCTGCCAACTACCTCGACATCAAGGCGTTGTTGGACGTCGGCTGCAAGACCGTCGCCAACATGATCAAGGGCAAGTCCCCTGACGAGATCCGCAAGACGTTCAACATCCAGAACGATTTCACACCCGAAGAAGAGGACCAGATCCGCCGCGAGAATGAGTGGGCCGAGGACCGCTAAGCGCGCTCCTTCGTCCTCCCCCTCCCTCCCCGAGTTCTTGCGTGCATCGTTCGTCTCACCACCCACACCGCTCCGCCCACGTCACCCGTACGATGCCGGTCTGATCTCACGAAAACGGGGCAGTGGTGGTGGCTTCGACGATGCCTTGTTCTGGTTTGGTTTGCTTCATGATGGGTATGAAAATGAATTCTCAGCCGGTGTTTGGGGGTCTGGTTCTTTCTACATGGGTGCCATTGTTTCCACACGGCATGGCTTTTGTACATGACCGATCGCGACAGGCGGATCGTGTCAGGTAGCCAGAAATAGGAATAATCAATCTGAAAAAAAATACATACCCCGTCGCTTCTCCCGGTGATGCGTCGCACAGGATACATACAGACTCCGTCATTCATTCAGCGATGCGTCACATTACGATGCAAGGATTCTCTCGAGCACACTCTGATTCGATGTTCAAAGTCGATCATGTTTCGGTCAAGCCTCGCTGTCGTGTCACTCCACAAACGCGCCTTTATCCTGGAAATGTATCCACCAGATGGCCTCTACCACCCCCTCTTGGCCAACTTCTCGCTCTCGTCCATCTTCCCACAGTTGATGCCCACCATGGCCTCTCCCAGGTCCATGGAAACCTCCATCAACACCTTCGGGTCCTTGTAATGCGTGACGGCCTGCACAATGGCCTTGGCCCTCTTCGCCGCATCGCCCGACTTGAAAATCCCGCTCCCGACAAACACACCATCACAGCCCAGCTGCATCATCAGCGCGGCATCCGCCGGGGTCGCAACGCCTCCCGCCGCGAAGTTGACCACGGGCAGTCTGCCCAGCTTCGCCGTCTCCTTCAGCAGACCATAATCCGCCTGGATGTCCTTCGCGTACACGCGGAGTTCTTCCTCCGACATGGCGGCCGCGCGAGCGATTTCGGAGTTGACGGTGCGCATGTGGCGTACGGCTTCGATGACGTCGCCGGTCCCGGCCTCGCCTTTTGTGCGGATCATGGCCGCGCCTTCGGAGATGCGGCGCAAGGCTTCGCCGAGGTTGCGGCATCCACAGACGAAGGGGATGCGGAAGGCGTGCTTGGAGACGTGGTGGACGGCGTCGGCGGGGGTGAGGACCTCGGATTCGTCGATGTAGTCCACGCCCAGCGCTTCGAGGATCTACCCACGCCCAGCATGGATCAGCTCTCGTTCTGGCGAGACAGATGGAGGCGAAAGGGCAGGAGCGGGGGAGGGGAGCATGTTACCTGGCACTCGACAAAATGCCCAATTCGCGCCTTCGCCATCACGGGTATGGTCACGGCCTCCATGATCTCCTTGATCATCTTTGGGTCGCTCATGCGGGCTACGCCGCCTTGGACCCGAATGTCGGCGGGGACACGCTCCAGGGCCATGACGGCCGAGGCGCCGGCTTCTTCTGCTATGCGTGCCTATCGCAGACGTCGGCATTGTCTCTCACCTGAGAGAGAGAGGAGAAGACGGGCATACCTGCTCTGCATTCACGACGTCCATGATCACACCACCCTTCAGCATCCTCGCCAATCCTGCCTTGACGGCGAAAGCGTTCTCGCCATCCTGAGCGCTGTTGCCGTTGCCGTTGGTTGTGGGGAGTTCTGTCGCCATCGCACCTGATCTGTCTTGTCCAGTGTGGGAGCTACAATCTGCTGCGGCGTGGATCAAAGCCTTTTTCCAAAGCTTGAATGTGGGTGGGAATTAAGGAGATTAAAGAAGGGACGAGAAAGAAGGAGCGATCGGTCCCAAATATGTATGATGCTCAGAGAACAAAATGGGAAAGAGAAGGGCAGTGAGTCAAGACGATGCAAGAAAAGGGTAAGCAAGCCTGTCGCTACCACAAAAGCCTGACCAGCTGCACAAAAAAAAGCTGCACAATGGCCCCCCGCCCAGACAAATCAACGGGGCGAGGCCGGCGGACGCGGGGTCGATCTGGTCAACCCCACATGACGAACGGATATCCGTGACTAGCCAGCCACGCTGACTCCGATCACCTCCGACTGCAGACGCCTCCAACGGCCTGCTGTGCATGCGAAACACGAATAAAAGGCCTGCACTCGTGGCCATGTCTTCCTTCGATTACGTGAAGGATCATGGAGGGTGGCATATCCATTTCCCCTTTTTCCTTAGCAGGTAACGGGACGTCGACGAAAGGTTGCAGAGCGATGGTATATACTGGTAGCATTGGAGACCCACGGCTTGTGGATACGACGCGGGGAAGGTAGCGAGTCTGCAAATCAGGCATCATTTCTGTTCACACACCTGTCGGCGGCCCGGGAGGCTGTGGTGAAGTAGATAGCAGTGTGAGGTAGTACAAGGTAGATGGGGTGAGAACGCCGAGCTCCATGCAGATGCTGCAAGCTGTGCCATACCGCGAGTATGCTAATCAAGTGGCAATAATGCCGTACACCATCTTCCAAATGCATTTCAGGTCCAACAAGTCATCATCAATAGGCCGCCGTCTCCCGCTTGAGCCACGTCAGCGTCAACTCGTCGTGCTCGAAGAACTTGTGAGTCTTCTCGTAGACCTCCCTGTGGTACTCATTGATAAAGTTCTTTTCATCCTCGGTAAGCAGGCCCATGTCGACGAGATTCCTGCAGTGAGGGGTCAAGGTGACGCGCTCGAACCCAAGGTACGGCTTGTCGCCAAACTTGTGCTTCGTTTCCACCTCCTTGACCATGACCATGTTCTCGATGCGGATGCCGAACTTGCCGTCTTCGTAGTAGCCGGGCTCGTCTGATATCACGTTCCCCACCGATAATGGGACTTCGGAGAATTGGACGCGCGTGCCGATGCCGATGGGGCCTTCGTGCACGTTCAGGAAAGAACCGACACCGTGGCCGGTGCCGTGTCGATAGTCCAAGCCTTCGGCCCACAGAAACTGGCGGGCAGTAACGTCCAGAGCAAAGCCGGTTGTCCCCTTGGGAAACTTGACACGTTCCAACGCGATGTTGCCTTTCAAGACCAGCGTGTATGCCGTCTTCTCGATCTCGGAGGGCTCGCCAAAGTGAAGCGTTCGCGTGGTGTCGGTTGTACCGTCGTGGTACTGGCCGCCAGAGTCGCAAAGGTAGATTTCTTTGGGGTCGATGATGGAGCAGGCGCCCTTTTCCGCTTTGTAGTGGATGATGGCCGCATTGGCGCCGGTGGATGAGATGGTGTCGAAGGATAGGCCCATGAAGAGGTCCTGCTTCGCTCGGATGGACTCGAGCTTGTCAGCGCCATCCACCTCGTCCAGGGTGGCGCCCTTGTTGATCAGCTGGTCTTCCAGCCAGGCGAAGTACTCGGTCAATGCAGCGCCGTCACGGATGTGGCACCGGCGCATGCCCTCCAGTTCAACTTCGTTCTTGATCGCCTTGGCGTCCCCGACAGGACTGCGGACCTCGTCCACGCGCTCCTCGCCGCCCAGAGCCTTGTTCAGCGCCCAAGATGCCCGTGTCGAGGTCAGAAACTTCTTCTTCTCGCTCGACCCGGCGTTGGTCTCGAACAATTCGGCGCTGAGGGCTGCAACGTCTCCGAAGAGGGAGTCGTACGGTCGGATGGTCACGGTGTCGCCGAGGTGCTCCTTGACCTCTGCGGAGAGCTTGCTTTCATCGACATAGAGGGTGGCGGTGGTCGGGGTGACCACGGCATACGAGAAGAAGACGGGGTTGTATGGGATGTCGTCGCCGCGGAGGTTGTACAGCCAGGCGATTTCGTCGAGCATGGACACGACGAAACCCAGGCTCTTCCTCTTTTCCAATTCTTTCCTGATGTCCCCGATCTTGTCGGCGAAGCTCTTGCCGGAGTACTTGAGTGGCTGCACGATGACCCTCTCGCTGGGCCGGGCGGGCCGCTTGTCGCCCCACACCAGATCGACCAGATTCTCGTCGACGGCCCTGTACTCGCCGCCCTTCTTCTTGATCCTGTCGGCGAGCTTGCGTGCATCGGCGGCCGTCACCACGCTGGGGTCGACGCCCACCACCTTGCCGCCCTCGGCCTGGTCGGCGGCCCACTCTTGGATCGTGGGCACATCCTGCAGGCCCTGCTTGAGCAGCTCCCAGTTCGAATCGAGCTGCTTGGCGGCCTGGTTGAAGTACCGCCCGTCCGTCGCGAGGGCGGCCTTGTCAGCCGTGACCACGGCATAGCCCGCCGACCCCGTGAAGCCGGTGATGAAAGCTGTCTCGTCTCAGCATGTGCGCACGCGAAGGGAGCGACGGCGTACCTCGGCGGGCATCGCAAGGCGCAATATACTCGCTCTGGTGGCTGTCTTCAGAAGGCACCACTGTTTCCGTCAGCTACACCCGACTGCGCCCGGCATGCACACGAAGGAGAAGAATGCACACTGTAGACGTCGATGGCCCGCGCCCTCATGAGCTTGCGCAGCTCGGCGAGCCGCTCCGTGGTGTTGACCCTCTCCATGTCGATGTGGCAGCGCTGGCGGCGGACGGGACAGGCGTGGAAGGCTCTGGTGATGGGGGAGGGTTTGGCCGGACGTTGGGCTGCTACGTGGGCCGCGGGCCTGGAGAGGCGGGAAAAAAACATCAATTCACGGGTGCGATTCGGCCTGGTGGGACGCTCTGCATATGCACATGCCCCGCGATAGGTACCAGCAAAGGTGCTACACCAACCGCCGCGACGTTTCCTGCCCCGTGCCAGGCAGCCTTGCCGAGTCTGGCATCTCGCAACCAACCAGGCCAGCACTGCACCCATTTGGTGCCAGACAGATAGAGTAGATCTGAATCCTACGGGCATAGCCATCGTCGACAGCCCGGCCCCCGCCCTCGGAGAGGCTGCCATGCTTGACCTGCTGCCAGTATCCATCACGCGCGCAGCCAGGTGAATGTACCTGCCCTACGCTTTGTCATCGTCGAACCAACCCAGATACATGGCATCCGGTATTTGTCGCCCGCAGTCTCCCACCATGGCGGCACATCCGGCATTGCCAGGGCAGGGCCTGCCGATGAGCCTGGAAGAGGTCGAAAGGCTCGTCAAAATGCTGTATGATCCGGGCCACGCGAAGAAGGTGGCCGAAACCGAAGCCACCCTGCGCGTGTTGCAACGCTCGCCGCAAGGATGGGAAGTTGGCGACGCTCTCCTGAACAACACGGATGAGAATGTGCGCTTCTTCGGCGCGCTCACTCTCACGGTGAAGCTGAACGCCGACTCGTATGTATCGCCTCCTACGCTCTGCAGCATGTCGATTGGTTCTGATCGTTGCTTAGCGCCGGATTGAGTGAGGAGGATGGAAAACAGCTCCTGACTAAACTCATGGTAAACCTGCACACCTTTTTTTTATTACCCAAACTTCTGAAGCTGATGGCCATCAGCACCACCTCATCACTCACCCCAAATCCTCCCCTTCGCGGCGAAAGCTTTGTTCGACACTTGCTCAATTTTTCACGAAGCCCATATCGACATGGGCGAGCTGCATTCGAAGTCTGGCGGTTTCGTTGGCATCGCAGCAACCCGTGCTGGACGACGCCCTTGAGGGCAGTCCATCGGCCTGGGACACCATTCCTCAGCTACCCGATGAGCAACTTCACGTCCTGCTCGATTTCGCCATCAACCTAGCTGACGAGACCAAGACCGTTTCCAACAATAGCCCCAAGTAAACCCATCTCCCCGTGTAAAGTCGTGCCATGCTGACGCCGTGCAGCCGAAAGCCACACGAACGATTGCTGACCAACATCGAGAGCATAGAGGTCTTGCTCCAGGTCTCATTAGGACGAGGCATCAAATATCTTTCCCTCCCACCAAACGACCCCGAACACGGGCGCGGCGAACCACTATGCGTAGCAGCTTTGAAGTGCTACCTCGGATGGATCTTCTATGCCCAGGCCGAGATCAAAGACGCGCCTGACCAGCTTCGATATCTTCGTTCCTGCACGGAACTTGCACTCACCTGCCTCGAATACCATGTGGACTCCGCCATGGACTTTGTCGCTGAGATTCTTGAAGGGTACCCGAAATTCTTCGAAGAGAAGCACCAGCATATGCTGTGGTCGGCGATTACGAGCCAGTGGGGTCTCGAGATTCTCAAAAACTGCGACGGCGAAACAGTCGGACTGGCCAGAATCATTGTGGCATACGCTTCGGAACTCATCGAGTCAAGGAATGCGTACCGCGAGCCACAGAATCCACATTATCAACACGTTTTCTGTAAGTGCCAGTCACCGTCGCGTTGAAACTTTGCATCACGGGTGCTGATAGTCAAAGCCATTTGCCACCATCTGCTTCAGTACCCGGTGTACGTTGGTGTTGAGGATGAGGTAGCTTTGCTTGCCCTAGATTTCTGGAGCAATTATGTGACAACCGTTGCAGAAGAACTGCTGATGCTCGAGGCGTCACCGACTTGGAAGCAGCCCGCCAAGACCCATGTCTTCCAAGCTGTTGCCGAGTTGCTCCAGAAAATCATCTACCCGCCAAAGGAGGTTTTGAGCGATTGGGACTCCGATTCAAAGAAAACCTTCAAGACGTTCCGGATAGATGTCCGCGACATCATAATGGAAGCCTTTGAGCTACTCCGCGATGGCCTGACCGAACAGTTCGTCAACTTTGCGATACACGCGCTTGAAGGAAGCAAATGGCTTGATTTGGAGGCTGCGCTCTTCAGCTTGATATCCGTCTCGGATGGCCTCACAAATGCCGATACGATGCTCGTGGCCCTCTTTGAGCGACCACTTTTTGCAACTATATCTGAGAACGCGGACATACCCGCCGTGGCACGCAGGACTGCTGTTGAGATGGTTGCTTCCCTCAATCACTTCTTCCTACGGAATCCGCAATTTCTTCCCCAGGTTCTCCCATTCCTGCTCAATGCCTTGGCCCAGCCTTCCTTGGCACATGGCGCAGCCAAATCCTTTGCATCGCTCTGTTCCGAGTGCAGAAAGTCGCTGACTGGCGAACTTGCGTCCTTCTTCCAGATGTACGAGCAATTCCTTACCTATCAGACCGCCGAGGAGCACACCAAGAGCAAAGTACTGGAAGGCATCGCGGCAATTGTGCAAGCCGAAGACACCGAGGAGGAACAGCTGGTTGGTGTGCAGCACATCTTTCAGTATGTTGCGCACGACGCAATGCAGGCCATCAACGTCGCAAAAGAAGGGAGTGATTTGGAGCAAGCTCAAGTACATGCCATGACGACGCTCAAGTGTCTCTCCAGCATAGGAAAAGCCCTCCAAGCCTCCGAGGAAGATGTAGTGGACTTGAGCCAAGCAAAGGAAGTATCGCCTTTCTGGACCCAGGGACCGGGCAAGGAGGTACAAAACCAGATCATCAATTTCATCAATTACATGACACAGATTTTCCCTGCCAACGACGAGATCATCGAGTCGGCCTGCAATGTTCTACGCACCGGCTTCAAAGAGATGGGATCTGGGCCTTTTGCGCTACCACCGGCCGCGGCCGTCGACTACATCACGAGTACCAACTTCCAGACACCTCGATTGACCTATGTGCTGGAGACGGCGTGCTGCTGGGTGTCGTCGCACAAGAACTCCCCTGACTTCGAACACCAAGCCCAGCGACTCCTTCACTACGACCTCGGCATCATGCAAGCCCTACAACACCCCCGCAATGAACCCGAAGTCTCGGTTGGCTGTGTCGAGCTTATACAATCCTTTCTCAAACAAAATGCGACCATTCTCAAGAACGAGCACCCAGACGTTCTCAAAGGCACTTTCGACTTCTCCATCGAATGCATCAAGTCACCCGAAGTCCTGCCAAAACGCGCAGCAGCCTCGTTTTGGAAGGACGTCCTCGAGAAGACGGCTGTGACGGGCAGTCCGGATCAAGCCACGTGCCAGGACATTGTAGATCATTTTGGGCAGGCTGTGGTGTTTGCGCTCATCTCGAATGTGTGTGGAGAGGTCGATGCGAGCAGCTTGGACAATATCCTTGCGCCGCTGCGGAAGATGATAAACAACCAGAGGCTGAGCAGGCAGTACATCACGAATGCGTTGGCGGAAATGCCGCTGTTGCAGCGCGTGCGGGAAGACCAGGGTTGGCAGGATGCGGTGCGCAAATTCATCGAGAGCTTGATGAAGTATGTTATCTTCCACCCATGTGCAAGTACGGAGCATTGATAAATGTGTACAGGAACGCAAAGAACTCGACGGCTTTCAAAGAAGCGGTCAGGACCTTTTGGCAGAGCTGCAAGCAGTTGCACATCCAGATGAACCACCACTATGCCCACCGATTCAACTACTAGTTTCGCCTGCACCGCCAAACCCCCTTTCTTCCACGGCTCCCATCGAACTGTTTGGATGTTTCAAAACTCGGCGAAGGCCGCCAAGGCAAACGTCGCACCGAAGGACAGCTTGAAGGCCACATTATCCAGTACCAAGGACTGCACGTTTGTGTTTTTGAGACGCCGCTGCAGGTATGAGTACGGTACAAGGTGAATGCCTTGTCTTTCGAGGAGCTGCGGGTGCATGTCAGCATTTCTTTCTTCATCCTGTTCAGCGGTGAAGCTCAATCCTTGTGACGGCGGTTTTTTTTTCGATAGATTTGCATAGCACGATCCCCTCCTATAGAAGCAGAAGATACGTACCTGCACAGCAATAATGCCCAACCCAAGCAACACAACAAGTGGTTTGCTGAAGACACTCATTCCCAGCCCAGCCACCACGCCCAGCACGCTTCCCAGACTGATTTGTCGAATCGACCTCGTATTAGGCGCGCCAGACGTCGTGATCACGGGGGTTTGCGCTTCGCGGGCATATGCGTTCTTCAGATCGGATGTTATTTTTGTCAAGGGGTCTGGGCCTTCACAGAGAATAGGGCGTCGGCATGTCTGGAGTAGCATTGGGGCTGAAAGTATGAGTGGGGTTGAGAGGAGGAGCCCATATCGAAGACCGGGGAGGAGAAAGGAGGACATGATGGAAGGTCCGGATCATAAACAAGTCGATACGCAGAGGGAGGAACGAGGGCGAGCAAATGTGATGTTCAATGTAGCGAGTGATGTCATTGGCTCTGTCTCGCGTTCGAGCTAGGCGCCATCGGGACTAGAGGAGCGACCGGGGTGATGTAATGTAATGTAATGTGATGTGATGTGATGTAATGGGATGTAATGTAATGTAATCAATTGGACCCTGCGGCGCAAAGTGTCACAGTGGGAAAGCTCCCGGGATTCCGATGTCGACGTTGGCATTTCATTTTCTGTCGTCAATGGATGTAGATAATCCTTCCAGCCCAGGATCCCTCCCAAGCTTCACGCGCGATTCTCAAGTAAATCAGGATAATGGCTCCTCGAAGGCTCCTCCTCACGCTCGCGAACCTGCTCATCCCCATCGCGATCCTGGTTTTCGCAATTGCCTTCTTCCCGTACAAACCATTCATGCCCGGGCTGGCGCAGTATGAGGGGCTGGGCTGGGAAGAGAATATGGGTTGGCGGAACGCGAGCGTAGCGGAGGCGCCGTTTGATCGGCTGGTGTTTATGGTCGTCGATGCGCTGAGGAGTGATTTTGTGTTTGGAGAGGAGAGTGGCATGAGCTTTGTGCAGAGGTGAGTGTCCGGATCCCGCCACTGCGATTGGGGTTGACTGGTTCATGTCCTGTACAGTTTGATACGCGAAGGGACCGCTCTGCCCTTCACGGCGCACGCAACGTCGCCCACCATCACAATGCCCCGCGTAAAAGCCATCACCACCGGCTCCATCCCCTCCTTCCTCGACGTGATCCTCAACTTCGCCGAAAGCGACACCACATCTACCCTCGCAACCCAGGACACCTGGCTCGCACAGCTCAAAGCAAAAAGGGATGGGAAACTGTTAATGTACGGCGACGATACCTGGCTCAAGCTCTTCCCGGACTTCTTCGAGCGCGCGGATGGCACCACCAGTTTTTTCGTTTCGGTCAGTGGTAGCACTCCCTACATAGCATCTTCGCCCAGAACAATGAGAATTGATGTTTGCTCGATATAGGATTTCACCCAAGTGGATAATAACGTGACCAGGCATGTGCCTAACGAATTGCTGAACCACGATTGGAATGCCCTGATCCTGCATTATCTCGGCCTCGATCATATCGGCCACAAGGCTGGCCCCAAGAGCCCCAATATGCTGCCCAAACAGAAAGAGATGGACGATGTTGTTCGCGATGTGTACAATGCCATCGAGAATGAGGATCATCTCGCCAACACGCTGTTTGTGCTCTGCGGAGACCATGGCATGAACGAAGGGGGTAATCATGGGGGTTCGGCCCCGGGCGAAACGAGCCCGGCGCTCGTCTTTATGAGTCCGAAACTTACCAAGGTTACCCGGTTCACGGAGAGAAAGAGTCCAACCAAACCGAAGGAAGGGACCGAGTTTGAGTTCTACAGGTTGGTGGAACAGAGCGATGTTGCGCCGACGCTGGCCGGGCTGCTGGGGGTGCCGGTACCGAGAAATAACTTGGGCGTGTTTATCGAGGAGTTTTTGGCATTTTGGGATGATGGCGAGTAGAAACGCGATCCGTGTGAAGGCGAAAAGGAGGAGAGGCTAACGTGAACAGGACGTGATCGTATCCAGCTGTTGCTTAGGAACGCGAGGCAAACAAAGAGGATTGTGGAGGCGACGTACCCGAGTCTGGACTTTGGAGAGGAAGTGTGGACCGGAGACTTTCATGAGAAAGAATGCTCTGCGCCGGTCCGTTGACACTCTACCCAATCCATCATCTCGTTGAAGGCTGACACGGTCTAGAACGATGGCCAGAATCTGGCGTGCAAGTGGCAGAGTATCGTACAGATGATGTCGACCCATGCCGCACTGAGCCACAAGTCGAGAATAGCCCAGATCTACGGGGTAGGCTCATTGTCTCTCTGCTACTCAACAGCTCTCCGCTAACCTCATACATAGTTCCTTCAAGCCGCCCAAGAAACCATGTCCAGCACAGCATCCAACTACAATGTCCCCCTCCTCATCCTCGGCGCTACTCTCGCCACCCTCTCTATCCTCCTAACTTTCTTCGCCCTCCCCTCCCTCCGCCCCATCACCCCGCAAGGACTCTCCTACACCCTCATACTCGCTCTCTATAGCGTACTCATGTTCGCCTCCTCATACGTCGAAGAGGAACACAACTTCTGGTACTGGGCCACCTCGGCTTGGATCTTCTACCTCTTCATCGCCGCATCTCGCAAGGAATGGACAACAAACTTCTTGCTACATCCTGCCATCATGATACTGGTCCTACACCGAGTAGCCAGGAGATGGAACCAGACAGGGCAGAAGTTCGCGGGTGCGGACGACATCGTCCATTCCCCACTATTCTATGGCGGAAACTCCATTGTGCTGTGGTCACTTATCGGAGCTACATACATGGACATCACGAACCGGCTTTCACGGCACGTTGCGCGCTCCATCTCAACTTTTGAAGGTGTGAGTGGTGTCTCATTCGGTGGACCAAACGAGGATTTCGATGCGAACCGTTTTATGGCGTTTATTGGTGTGCTACCACTGGGTGCGACGGCATTTGTGTTCAAGTTAGCCTTTACAACGCTGGATGCGCCCGAGTTGACGGGGGGCATTAATGAGGGGATCCTGCAGTGGGTCAGCGGATTGAGACTTGTGGGTGTGGCGAGGATGGTGTTTGGGGGATGCGCGTTGAGTGCACTTTGGATCGGGATCGCCGAGTGGAAGAGGGCAAGGGGTAGGAAGAGGGGGGTTGAGGGGAATGGGGGTATGCATCCTTTCCTTGCGTTTATCTGTGTAGTGAAGAGATGAGAGTGTATGCTAACGGAGGGATAGACATGGCGGTCGCGCTATTCGATCTTCTCACGGTATTCCTCATCACGCAAACGAAGGCGGAAAATATTCCTCTTTTCCTTCTCTTCCGGATCCAATTCTTCTTCCTGAGTAAGCCCTATAGCACTCCTTCCCTATATCATCCTTTCTTGCTCCATCCATCCATACTAACCTGACCCCCCCCCCGAAGCAATGCTCAACCTTTCCGCCACATCAATAACAACAACAACCCTGCTCCTGATGCAAACTGCCTTCTTCGCCCTCGGGAACTCCAACGCAATCTCCTCGATTTCCCTTTCAAACTCCTACAACGGAATTTCAGACTACAATGTCGTTGCCGTAGGCGCTCTGCTCTTCATTTCAAACTGGGCCGGCCCGATATACTGGTGCACGGCTGGTGTCCTACTCCTCGGCGGTCACGGGCAGACACAGCGACATATCGCTACTTCAGAACTCGAAGATAGGGACTGGGTGAGAGAAGAAAGGGCACACCTCGAAAGATTGGCGAAGCAGGAGACGGAAGTGAAGGAGAGGAAGGGGGAGGGGAAGGCTTGGATGGATCATATTGCATTGTTGACGCTTTGGACGGGTGTTAGTTTAGTGAGTGTCATGGTGGCTTGTACGGTTTTGAGAACCCATCTTTTTATTTGGACAGTGTTTAGTCCGAAGTTCTTGTTTGCTATGGCTTGGGGGGCTGGGTTCCATTTCCTAGGGAGTGTGGGGCTAGGGGGTTTAGTTTGGTGGGCTGGGAAGTGGTAACAATGGACTACATGCATAGGAGAAGCACAATATAGGCAACCGGCGAGGACGGGAAAACTTCTCGAGGTACGTCTCGTGACCCTGACTATCTTCACTTCGGCGTATGGCACGCGGATACGCATTGAGGTAAGGATGCGAATTTTATGTCCTGCGATGCATTGCGTCATTGCAAACGCTTCGCTGCCTTTGCATTGTTCTCGCGACTTGAATATCTTCACTCTATAGCCTGTAACACTCACAACAGTACCTCAATCTCACAATAGTTGTGCGCCGCGGCCGGTTCAAAATCTCATTCGCACAACAAGGCTTATTCAATATCTATCTTCCTATTGTACGTGCTCCTTACATATATCACTCGTCCCCCCCCTTGGCTCCTCGATTCTCCTCTCTTCCTTGGGTTCATTACACTCTATCATCTCCCTCCTACGAAAGCTTCACAAGCTTTCAACTTTCTTCCCACATTCAATACTGACGAGCTCAGCTCCAATTACCACCACCTTTTCACTTCTTCGTCAAACTACATCATCATGGTCAGCACTCGCAAAAGAGTTTACTCCTCCAACACTGCTGCCACCTCAGCAGCAGCAGCTACTAGCGCTGGCGCCGGCACGCGTAAGACTGCCACTGCGTCCAAGGTCACGACCAAGTCCAAGTCCAAGCTCGAGTCCAAGCCCGAGTTCAAGAAGGAGAAGGAGAATACACCTCCCGCTCTCGCTCCAGCACCGACCGTCGGTGTCCGCAAATCCGCCCGTCTGGCGAAGCGCAGACTTCCCCCAACCCCATTTGTCCTACCGCGGACCCGTCGCCGCTCGCGCTCGCCCTCACGCAGAAACAGCAGCAGCAGCAGCAGCAGCAGCAGCATCCCCACAGCCGGCACCCTCCTCTCCGACTCCGCCATCCGACCCTCAGCCCGCCACCTCCTGCGCAACCGCTCACCGACCCCTCGGCCCATTGCCCCCCTCGCCGGCGACCCCTGGGACCCCAACGCTCGCTTCCCAGACTTCTACGTGAACAACCCGGTCCATCCTGCCGACGGTGAGTGGGCGTTCGGCATCCTTCACGAATTGGCCAGGAGCCGGTTGGGCTGGCGCGCGGTACGACGCCTGGCGGTTGGGGCTGGCAGCATGAGCGAGTTCGTTGGTGGTGTGGTGGAGTGGGACAGCGAATTCGAAGCGGGGATGCCCGGGCGAGGAGGCGAGGAGGATAGGAAACGGTTGTGGTTGGAGAAGGCGATTGAGACGTTGCCGGAGAGGGAACGGGAGATGATTTGATGTGTGGTTTGGTTTGGTTTGGTTGTTCCGATGGCTTGTAGTTTTTTTCTCGCCGGGCTATTTGGATACGAGGACTGTTCGAACAAGTCGTGTGCTTGCATTACTCGGAAGCCTTGTTGAAGTACGGCAGTGGAGGAACCACATCGCCACACATTTTTTCGAATTCGCGGGAGGAATGCTTATCTACATGCTCCCGAAACTACCAAACATCCTACTCCATTTTACTGCAGAAATGCCAAGCGTGATGTACGAACTTTGCCCACGATACATCATGGATAGCGACGCAATCCCCCCTCACCCATTCACGGCAATCCGAAGGCTAGAACGAAGGCTGGCACCGATACAATGGTTGAATGGTAAGATCGAAAAAAAAAACGAATGGAAAGAATGAGCCTTCTTCACTTGGACGTTGACGCTGTGGAGTGGTGAAGAGACGAGAGATGCAGATAATGTATAGAAATTCTACAAGAATGATGATGATGCAGAATGCTGCGCTATGCTCATCCCAAACACCGTTTACGCAACTTTCCACCGAGTACCCTATTATTCCATGTCAAAACATTGCGTGATCTACTCATTCTCCGCTGCATGTCCCGTCGGTCCTTGTGAAGTGTCTGACAACCGTTAGTCTCACAAAACTTCTGCACCAAAGGGCCGAACTTACAATCCATGGTAACAAAAGCCCGATCGACTTCTTTCAACCCCTCCGTGCAATACTGTAGCGTCTCCGCCACATCGTGACACCTACTCAAAGGCGTTTTTTCGTCCATCAACACGTCCATCTCGACCCAAACGCCGTCACCAGCATGGTAACTCTTGATCATCTTGTACCCTTGCACGAGCGGCGAAAAGCGCCATGCCATGTATACCATCTTCCTTGCTGTGCGATCATCTGCCGCTTCTCCCGATAACCTGTTGACATTTTCGAGAAAGGTACCGGCCCAGTCGTAGATGATGTAGAGGGAGAGCAATGCAGCACCCAGCGGATCCAGCCACCAAACATCGAGCTGGTGCCCGATGAGTGGGAATGCGAGACTTAGCGTGTTGAAGTAAACATCCGTCTTGCAGTCTTGCGCTAGAGCTTGTACTTGGGTTGTCTTGACCCTTGCACATCCGAACCAAATTGTTCCCTTGACCACGATTGTTGCGGCCATGGAGAAAATGGCCGCAGGTGGCAATTCAGCTGTCTTATGATCACCGCTCGGAAGCAGCTTTTGTACCGACTCTTGTAGGATTTGCAGGAAGGAGATCACCATGATAATGGAGAAGACGAGAATACCGATGGGTTCCAGACGACGACGGCCGACGGGGAATCGCTTCTTGAGACGCTTGAGTTTCCAGCCCACGAGCTTGTTCGTGCTCCAGATGATGAGTGTACAGAGCAGATCGAGGGCAGAATCGACGAGGGATGCGATCAGGGAGAGGGAGTTTGACCACATGGCAGCCAAGCCTTTGGCGGCCAGGAGGAGGATGTTCACAACGACGTTGATCTGCCCCGTCAGCATGTTCCTTGCATGGGTAGAAGATCAGCGCATACGTTTATGGCCCACTTGACATTCCGCGCAGACTTTCGTCGCCTTTCTCGCTCTTCTTCTGGGAGAAAACACTCGACGCTTTCCTCACTTATACCAAGCGGCCCACGGTCTTCCGCAACACCATCGTGGTCCATATCCCGTGGATCCATACTATCCAGAACATCGTCCGCAAGTGCAGAAACGATGGAACCGACTTCAAGCCAGTCGTCGAGCTTTCTGTTCTGCTCTTCGTAGAAATGGCGGACTTTTTTATCGTGTATCGATTTAAGCTCCTCGTCACTCTTCCTAAATTTCTCCAGCGCGTCGTGGTCCACATTCTCCAGGAGCTTCCTCTTCAGCTCCGCAGCGCGCGATTTGCTAATTGTAGCTTCAATGGCATCTTTGAATCGCTGACGCGGGTGCGTGGAGCTGTTGAAGCCATTGCCGTTCTCGAGATCTGTGTGATAGTATTGGCCGTTGGCACCCGACTGGCTGCGGAAGAGCTCGCGACGACGACCGGAAACCATGCTTGCGCTTGTTGCTATACCCGGATAGAATCTCCGGCAGCCTTCCAGCTTCAGGCCAGACAAACGTGACTGTGGTGTGGTAACAATGTTGAAGAAGGAGGGAGATGGGAAAAGACCAAGCTTAACACATCCTCACCATTTCATCATGATTGACCCCTTGAAGCCGGCCTAAAATAAGATCATCCGGGCGGTATCCGAGCATAAGGTGCCTCCAAGAGCGAAACTTGGCAGGGCGATGACGACACCGTTGGCTATATACGAAGGGTGGCGCGTTGACTTTCAATGCCTACGCGCGAAGTCATGTGACGTGAAGAAGGGCAACAGCTCAAGTGGCCTTGGACACACTCACAAGCTGGAAATAATTGATAAACAATCGATTCCCTTCGTTCCTCTGGCAATGGTGGAATGCCGTTGTAATTGCGATGAGATGGGTGGGTGAGTGTAAGACGATGACATCATAGATGGACACGCGACACTGTATACTTCAACATCTTGTGTCAAAATAGCACGGGTCTCGGAACAATGGGCTCGTACCCAGACCTCACTACCGAAAAAGGCTTCATTGCCTACTTGGACGCCCACTCGATCCCGTACTCCAGTGTCACCCTTCTGACTGGCGGTACTGCAAACTATGTCTATCGTGTCACTGAACCCTCCAGTCAAACTACCATCTATAAACATGCAGCTCCTTACCTCCACTCCAACCATTCCTTTGCATTCGATCCCGCGAGAATGGACTATGAAAACCACGTCTTGACTGTTGTTCCACCGCTCTTCAAACGACAGCTACCCGAGACCAGCGTGCATGCTGTGGGAAGGTACAGCTACGATGAAGAGCGACGACTGCTGTGTCTCGAGGATGGAGGGGAGAGAGAGCTGAAGAAGGCGTACACAGATGAGCGCTTGAATATCCCAAAGATTGGTGAAGAGATTGGGAAATGGATCGCCGCACTCCACATGAGCACGACGGACGCGTCGCTCTCCCTCGCCGATGCGGGAGACCTAACAGCCAACAATCCTATCGGTGTGGCCATATATAGGCACGCATACAGCAATCTCGCCACTGCGCTCGGAAACTTTGGACACGACATCTCCTTCGGAAAACGCATCAACGAAGAGTTTGGCAGCAGGCTCACGACAGAAAACGAATGCATTTGCCACGGCGATTTTTGGCCCGGGAATGTGCTCGTCAAGTTCTCCGACGAAAACGCACAGGTTGATCTCACGGTCGTAGATTGGGAAATGAGTCGGCGTGGAACGAGTGCTACGGATGTTGGCCAATTTGCTGCTGAAGCATTCCTTCTTGATCGGTTCCGTGGTAGTCGAGGCTTGCTTCCTACATTTCTAGATGCGTATGTGAGGATGAGGGAAGAAGGATGGTCAAAGGACCGTGCCGTTGGAAAGGAGTGGGCGAGGAGGATGGCGGTGCATTGGGGTGTACATGTAGCGTTCTGGCCTACGCGAGTCGAATGGGCTGATCGCAAAGGGACGCAGAAACTTGTCGAAGTAGGCGTTGGTGTTTTGACGGCAGCAGTTTATGGGAGATGGGAGGATTTGCGCAAGTCGGAATTATGCCAGGGGGTCGGCGAGGGCTGGGGAGCCGTGTGGGAAAGACCATGACAGCAGAAAAGATGCATCTCTCGAGGTAGATTGGAAGACAGTTGTTTGGTCGTTGGAAGTGCTCGAAGCGTCTCAATCTTGGCAGAGATGACGTCCCTGCCAGATCTCGGAACCCTTCCGCACCTTTCCCGAAAACTTCGACCTCAACAACAACACGGCAATGATGCGCCCCCTCCCACGAAGGTTGACGTCCGCCCACGCGCCTCTCTTCCATCCAAAGCACACCCCGCGAACACCGTCCCGAATCTCATCGCCGGCATGGACGCGCACCTTCTCCGCAACGGCGAACTGCAGCGCCGGCGAACTCGCCTACACCCTTCACGACGACAACGGTAAAGCAAAGGGCGATCCGATTCTGATCATGCACGGCTTGTTCGGCAGCAAGAGGAACCACAGGGGCGTCAGCAAGTACATCTCCCTTCTGCTCGTACCTCACCTCAATGGCACATCTGACCATTGCACAGCGCCTTTGCACGCGCCCTCTCCCGCCCAGTCTACAACCTTGACCTCCGCAACCACGGCGACTCCCCACACGACAAAAAGCACGACTACCTCTCCATCGCCTCGGATGTTCATTCCTTCCTCAAAACCCACAACCTCCGCAACTCAACCCTGATCGGCCACTCGATGGGCGCAAAGACCGTCATGACAATGGCGCTGCAAGACCCCGATTGCTGCGCCAATATCATTCCCGTAGACAATGCACCCGTGGATGCCGCCCTGGCCTCTGACTTCCCAAAATACGTAGAGGGCATGCGTCGAGTCGAAGACGCGAAATGCATGACGCAGAGAGCTGCCGACGAGATCCTGGAACCGTATGCGAAGGAATTGCCTGTTCGCCAGTTTCTGCTGACAAACTTGGTGCGGACGAAGCCTGGGGAGCCGTACGTTTTCAAGATACCGATCAAGGTGTTGGGAAACGCGTTGGATGATATGGCGGATTTTCCTTTCAAGAACCCGGATGAGGCAAGGTTCAGCAAACGAGCGCTGTTCATTAGGGGAACCAAGAGTCACTACGTGAGCGATGAGACATTGCCGATTATTGGGCGGTTTTTTCCGAGGTTTGAGTTGAGCGATGTGGAGAGTGGGCATTGGGTTATTAGTGAGAAGCCGGAGGAGTTTATCAGGGTTGTGGTGGAGTTTTTGAGGGAGACGGAAGAGTGACGTATGAGTGTGCGCTGCTAGGTGCAGCCATGGAAACAAGGTGTTTCGATTTTTTCGACAAAGACTGTATTGGCATCTATCTGCCGTGCACGGGTAGAGGGATTCTTCACCAAGAGGACGAAGAACGCCATCAATGTAATGCTAGACAGGCAATTAGATACATACAAGAACAAGAATTCGACTGAAAAGGAGCTACAACTCACTTCTCTCAGATCCTCTCCTTCCCCGTACCACCTCCCCATTCTCCAACCACCCAGCCACCCCTTCATTCGAAGCCTCCAAGTGCCTGAACTTCGGCGCATCCTCGCCCAAGCCCCACGCAAACACCCCCCCCAGCCCTCTCTCCTCAATTATCTTGGGAAATTTCTTCAATATCGCCGCCGGTGTATCCCAGCTCCAGTACAAATCCTCGTCCGCGTCCCAGTAATAGTGGCCGCCGCCAGCTTCATCATATACGCCGTTGGCCAGTGCCTTCCCCCATGAGCCTGCGAGTTCAGAGGGGACGGCATCGTGCCAAGAGAAAGCTCCCGCTTTCCCCAGATCTGCACCAGTCACGGGGTCTTCCATGAGCGCCGTGGGACAGCCTACAGGATGCTCTGCACAAGTAGCGTTGGCATTTGGATCCGTCTTGTACCACTTGGTATAAAACGCCAACCCCAGATTGGCCTTCTCCTTCCTCAGACCCCTCTCGAGGTAGGCATCAACCGCTTCCAGCGACAACTTCAATCCCGTATGATGTTTGGTGACATTGTCGCGCCGGTTGAACATGTCGTACGTCATGATGTTCCAGAAATCGATGCTTTGAGAGATCTGGGGTACGGTGGTGGGTGTGAAGGCTAGCATGTCACGGGGAAGACCGGGGACGGCTGCTGAGATTAGTTTGGAGGGGCCGAGAGAGTTGCGGAGTTCCGAAAGGAGGATGGGGAAGGCGAGGATTTCCCAGGATTTTTCAGAGTTGGGGTGCGTTTTATAATCTTCCCCGTTGCCACTGTTTTCGTGTCAACCCGTTTCCCAAAGACCATGGATATGGGAGGAGGAACATACCCCGGGTACTCCCAATCGATATCGACACCTAAACCATCAGCAACTGCCCAGAGACTCTCTTCGAAAAAAACCACATCAACTCACCATCTGCACCCGTGCTCTCCAACATCCTCTTCACGTTCTCGGCAAACAACTTCCTGCTTTCTTGCGTCTTCGCCGCAGCAGAAAACCCATCCGTGTTCCCCCATCCACCGATGGCGACCATGATCTTGGTCGTGTTAGGGAACTTGGGCCGGACGTCCGAGACTGTGGTAAAAAGATCCCAGGCCGTTTGGTTGGGCACGTTGAAAGTCTCCGAGCGCATGAACGCCAGGGCTACGTGGGTTATGTTTTCTACGAAGGAGAGCGGGGGGACGACGTTGTGTTGACTTGAAGAAGCAGAAGAAGGTCAGACGCGGGACGTGGATGGAGAAGAACCCAAGGACGGTCTTATGACATTGGGCGATGAAAGAGGGGAAGACGCACCCGGTCAAATACATGATGTATCGCGGTGCGGTGTAGGAAGCCATGACTGGGAGGGCAACCAAGAGGTGGATGCAGACATGGCAGAATACCTTTCGAAAACGTGAGGATGCCATTGTACTTGCTGTGGTTGAGGTCTCTTCCACGGCGAATCTCTTGTCGAGCTATGGTGATCACGAATGGCGAATTGCGACGTGAGGGGTTGAGGTTGTCCCTCATTTACCTGTCCAAATCGGGAAAGTAAAGTGTGGAGGCCGAGGAAGGTGCAGCCGGAGGGAGACGCCGCGCTCGGCAAGGCTTGCCCTCGCAGATATCTGCTCGTCGAACCTCGTGGACGGCTCTTCAACGACTCGATGGCACTCTCCACACGGTGTCTGGCCCGAGCTGCCAGGGCACCATTCCACCGCACACAATGCCACCGGCTATCGCGGCGTCTCTACTCGACCGACGGCGGTAGCACCAACGAGCTCCTCGCAACGGGCGATGGCTGCGACTCGGAATGGTTCCAGGCACTGCGCAAGGAGATGCTGAACCGCCGGCTCCCATTGATACGCGAGGCCACCAGCAAACAAGCGGAATACAAACTCGCGCAGACGCTCTCCGACTTTCTCCCCCCCGCATGGGAAGCCGTCCTCACGACACAGGCAGGCAAACAAGCGCCTGCAGGCTACACGGGCAACCACCTCATCTTCTGCAATCCCGCGTTGCCGCCCAACGAGCTGCTCCCCGATGGCACGGATCCGCTCCACAGTCCGGGCCACCCCTTCGAGCGGCGCATGTGGGCTGGCGGGTCCGTCCGAATCCACCCGGAACAGGATTTCAACAATGCGCTCTACGGCTGGACAATGGGGAAATCGCTTGTCTGTGTAGAGCGCATCAGAGAGGTGCAGCTGCGCGGGAAGGGCGCGGAAGCCAAGATATTCGTCACCCTTGAGCGCAGAATCAGCTCAGTCAAACGCATTCTGGCGTCCACGGGAGCCGGTAACGCGAGCAAGGACAAGCCCGTAGAGGAAATCCTCGAGGAAGGAATGAGCAAGGGAGATGGTTGGGGCGATGCCATGTTGATCGAGGAGCGGAACCTGGTCTTCATGCGTGAAAGAAACCAGGCAGAGCTGGAGGCGCTCAAGGCAGGCGAGACGAAGCCGACCAGATATCTGCCAGCGCCTGGGCAGCCCGACTTCTCCCACACGCTGACGCCGACAAGCTCGCTCCTCTTCCGCTTCTCGGCCCTGACATTCAACGCCCACGCGATCCACCTCGATCGCGAATACTGCCGCGCCATTGAAGGCCACCGAAACCTCCTCGTACACGGGCCCCTGACCCTCATGCTCATGATCAAGCTGATTGCATCACATCTCGCTACGAACCATACCGATCCTCCGAGGACAGTACACGCCATAGAATACAGGAACATTGCTCCGCTGTACTGTGATGAACCGTTGAGGCTGTGTGCTCGAGAGAAGCCAGGCCTCGCTACCAACAACGGCAGCGTGTTCGACGTATGGATCGAAGGACCGACAGGCGGCATGGCGGTCAGAGGCACAGTGACTACCGCACTCAGAGATCGAGGACCGGGGTCTTCCACCACAAACCGTTCCACTGGTGCGAACGCTTCCATTCCTCTCCATGCCCGCGAAAGGAAGATCACAACTCACAAAAGCCTTGTTGGACCCCCAAAAAACCCTGTAAAGCTCCGTACCGCCAAGTCTCGTTCTTCAGATACTCCTCCCTCAGGGCATCCTCCCAAGGGGCTTTCGCCATTTTGTCTCCCTTTGGCCGAAGACAATACACCCGTACAATTGATGGATGACTCGCAACGAACCAAGTCGGCATCTGATACTTCTATCGAAGCACTCGGCGCCTCCGTCCCTCTGGCTGGCATCTCGATCCCATCCCGTTCAATATCTCAGACACGCGACTCAGCAGCCACTTCCGCAACCCCCCCAACCCTAGAAAGCCCCATGCAGGCCCCGGTGCGTAGATTACACCTCGCACCTATTTCTTTAGTACGGAAACATCCGTCTCGGGCTCCTGCGGTCCAGCAGCCTGCCAACAGGTTTGAAAATCAGGGAATGAGGAAGGTCACGGTGTCCACATTGAACGTTAGGAAGATGAGCCAAAGTCTGGATAAGATACGGAGGAGGCGGATGGGCGAAGGGGGGATCAGGTTGGTGCAGTATAGAAATGGAAAACGAATAAAGAGGCTTGTATAGGTCGAAGAACTATGGCTATTGCGGTTGTAAGATAGGACTACATCATTGCTGTAGCAGGATGATCGCAAGATCGCACGTGATTGTCACATTGCAAATCTGACACGCTTCCATTGGGGATTTAGCTGGGCGTCATGTCGAAATTGATTCATTCCAGTCACTGTGGACTACATGCCCATGAACGCCATGCAATCATAACCGCTTTTCCATTCCGGACCATGGTATACCCATAAATATTCCTCCATTCATTCCACACATGCCCCAAAGCACACAAACAATCCCATCCGCTTAAACGATCTGGAGCTTGGTAGCGGCAATGTCGAGCGCGTCGACATCGGGGGTCAACCGGGCGAAAGCCTTCTTGGTGCCGTCAGGGCGGATCAAAGTGTTGATCTTGACGGTCGACACGTCGTACTGCTTCTTGAGGGCGGCGGCGATCTGGCGCTTGTTGGCCTTGATGTCCACGATGAAGACGAGCGTGTTGTTCTCCTCGATCTTCTTCATGGCGGACTCGGTGTTGAGCGGGTGGATGAGGACTTTGCCGGCATCAAGACGGGGATGCGAGGGAATCGACTTGCGGGGGTACTTGGGCGAACGGCTATTGGACACAGCTGTCAGCGTCTGATTCCTCCTTCCACCTCAGACATAGACGCGGAGGCAAGGTTAGGATGCCGAGCAGGAAGCCGGGAGGGGACTCACGAGAGCTCCAGGGTCTTGGGACGGTGGAAGCTGGTGCTGTGGCGCACCTTTTTGACCTTATGCGAGTTGACCTTTACTCTCGTTAATACTGCTGTCCCAGAGCACCGAGAAGTAAAAGCCGCCAGAGATGGGGTTCTGGCACGCCTTGTGGTCTAGGGATCGGGCTGTCTTACTCCGCGCAGGGCAGCCTTGGAGGCAGCATTGGCCTGTTTCTGCGGCTTTCCGCCTGCGATTGTCAGCACATTCTCTCAAGAGAAGGGGGGCATTTGTAGCAGGAGGGGGGATTTCACGATGCACCACTTCAATCAACCTCGACGGCAGGCGGGAAGGTCGGCGCACGGTCTGGATGATGACGATAGTGATGGTAATGGCGATCGTGATGTTGTTGAGGGCGCGGGGTTTTTCTTCTCGTACCTTTCTGGCTGGCTTTGGGAGGCATGGCGACGATTTGCTGTGGTTAGTGAGAGGATGTTCGTGAGAAAGAAGTTCTGCGCGAAGACTTTCGTGCGGAACTTGGTCAAAATTCGCTTCCGACCCCAAAACAGGTTAGTGCCAGGACTAGCCTCATCAAAGTCTCGGCATTGTTCAATCCAAGTCTCTGCCATATCCATATCGTCGACGAACACCATGTGATTTTGAAAAGCAGAAGATGGGGTGCAAAAAGCGACCAAGGACTCTCTCTCGTGGACGGCCGCCTATCACTAGACCGAAAGAGCGCATGAGCTCACAACAGTCCCGCACTATTATTCGAAACCATCATCGACTGGAAAAGCAGCGCGCCGCGGCTGTGAAGGGGGGGGATGCTGACTCGGCGGATGCCATTGCGAAGGCTATTGAGAAGAATGGCGGATTGAAGGTGTATCAGGCGGCTAGCAAGCAGGGGCAGTCGAAGGATCGGGGTGGTGATTCGAGCAAGGTGCTTGTGGAGTGGTTAAAGGAAGCGCGTGTCCTTCAAAATGAAGCTGCCAAGGCAAACGGGCGCAAGAGACCGTATCAATGCCTCGAGGTGGGCGCACTGTCGACGAGGAACGAGATCTCGAAGTTCCCCGGTCAGGTCGAGATGACGAGAATCGATCTGAACAGCCAAGGGCCTGGCATCACCAAGCAAGACTTCATGGAGCGACCATTGCCTAGGAACTCTGACGATAGTTTCGACGTTATATCTCTCTCTCTTGTCCTCAACTACGTCCCTGATGCAGCTCAACGTGGCGAGATGCTAAAGCGCGTCACTCGATTTCTTCGCAAAGGAAACACATTGATGAGCCCCGACGATTCCACACTGCCGGTATTATTTCTCGTCCTACCACTTCCTTGCATTGAAAACTCCCGGTACCTGGACGAAGAGTTACTCCTGCGAATTATGACAAACCTGGGCTTCGTCTTAGCGAAAAGGAAAATGACGCCAAAGCTATGCCACTACCTCTTTAGCTTTACGGAGAAACGCGATTCGAAAAAGATGGGGAAAAAGAAAGTCAGGGATGGTCCAGCGATGAACAATTTTTGTATTGTTCTCGATTGAGGTAATCTGGAAGAACCGAGCAAACACACTCCATGAAAGTGCCGACGACCCAGAGGGATGGTATCTCTAAAATACGGCTCCGAGACTGCCGCAACAAGAACTTGAGGTCAGAGCGACGATGCAAAGGATCCATCGATACGTCTTGCCGTTTTGCTTGTTCGCAATCTTGTTCTCCATCCGATACGTAGCATCGAATAGGCAGCAGGAACCGAATCTAGGGTACCTCTAGAAAACAGAGGCGTACTACCACCACGATACACCCTCTGTGGATTGAGATTCGATGTAAGGCCAAACGATATAGTCCAAAACCATAACCGTGGCGTGAAAGAGGGGCAAAAACAGAACCGACAGCGCAAGCGAGTGAAGCACAAAACAACCAGAACAAAACGTGCCTTTGCCTTCCACGCGACATCCACAGTAGATACCTTTTTTGCCAACCAACACCGATGCTCTTTCGTATTGGGTTTTAGTATACATACACAGCAGTAGCGAGACCTCGCTTGTGTACGCCAGTTGTTGTCGAGCAACGGCAGAACAATTCCCCGCGAAATCATCTCATCTCGCTCGCGTTTCATCACCATTAAGCTTCGTGCAACACCCCCGTTCGCTCTTCGATAAGCTTGACAGTCCGCAGTTGCCCGCTACTGCCGATCACGCTTTCGATCTAGTCTAGAACACTGTGGCGCCCGCAAATGATGTCGCTTACACTCTGCGGTGATGTCTCCTGCAGCGTGGAATGACGGGTGAGATGAAGGTCCACTTTTTGTACCTTTGATCATTTCCACTGCGCATGTTTTCATCCCGTGTGTTGGTGGAGGGAGGTGTATATAGCGCATGGCTGCTACATCTTTGGAAGGGTTGAGCTTTCGGTCTCTTGCACACTCGTTCAATTTGTCCTTTGCAAGCCTTGGTGCTGCTTCCTTTCGTTCTTTGTATACTTTGGAGTCTGTAGACTTCCATACACTCATTACCATTTGCTACCTCATCGAGAGATCACAAAATCCTCGATTGCTCGAAGCATAATACAGCAACCTAAATCCAACGGACCGAATCTCAGGATCAGAAACTCGGCATCATGAAGTCTTTCGCGACTCTTCTTCCCTTCATCAGCCTCGCCCTTGCGCAGGACCAGTGCGGTCCTCGTGACACTGTGACCGCGAGTATCATCGAGCGTGTCTATGTGACCGTCCCGGCTACCGAGTCGAGCTCTGCTTCAGCCGTTGCAGATGCGCACACTACTTCTTCGCGCGTAGAGCCGCAGCGCCCGGTTTACTCCCATCGCCCATTCGGAAACGGCACCTTTTCCAACAGTACCCACTTCCCGACGTATACACCTGCTCGCCCGACTACGCTACAGACTAAGAGCTCTGCTCTTCCATCGTTCTCTGTGACTGCTTCATCTTCCGCTGCCGCCTCATCTTCCGCTGCCGCCTCATCTTCCGTTGCCGCCTCTTCTTCCTCATCCAAGCCAGCCAAGACAATTATTGTCACTCCGGTCCCAGTCACAAAAGCCACCCAGAGCACTATTGCAACACCTACTGCCTCTTCGAGTGCCTCTGCTTTGGCAGCGCCATCGTCTTCGCCTGCTAAGGAAGCTAGCTCTGCCGCCGTTGTTAAGGGAACTGCTACATTTTACGGAGGAAACATCAGCGGTGGCCACTGCTCCTTCACCGGCCTTACCCTGCCATCTGGAGTGCTCGGAACCGCTTTCGGTGGCAACTGGGATGCGTCGGCATGTGGGGAGTGTGTGTCCGTCACAGGCCCGAACGGAAACTCCATCAAGGCTATGGTAAGTCGTTCAAACACACAGTCGACTTGGATCAACTCTGACCAGCATGTAAACAGGTAGTCGATCAATGCCCCGAATGCGATAACACCCACCTCGACCTCTTCGAAGATGCGTTCACCCAACTCGGCTCCAAATCCACCGGTATCCTGGACATCAGCTATTCCACCGTTCCCTGCGGCATCGCTTCCCCCATCAAGCTCGTCAACAAGTCCGGAACTAGCGCGTACTTTTTCTCCATGCAAGTCGTGAACAGCAACGTCGCTGTTGCTAAGCTCGAGATCTCAACGGATGGGGGCTCGTCTTGGAAGGCGACGACACGCCAGCCGTACAACTTTTTTGAGCTTGGCGGTTCGGCCGGAAGTGGGACGAGTGAGGTCGATGTGAGGATTACGAGTGTGGGCGGTAACACGATTACGGTTAAGGGAGTCAGTACAAGTGATAGCTCGTCGAAGACGGCTGACGGAAACTTTTCTTCCTAATTGACGTAGACCGTGAGGAGCCTAGGATAGCCACAGCGGTCCTTGACTTCGACGCCAACAAGTACTTTCAAATGGTTACCTCTTGGATAGTTCCATTCATGTATTTATTGGTTCCTTCGATGGAACGGAAATATTTTGTGGTGTGATCAAGGAAATGCTCAACTCACCGGTCAATGTCATTCTCACCGATCCCACGTGAAGGTTGCAACAGCTATCGAGCGTAGTATCGAAATAAGTACAGTCCGGTGCCGAACCAGGATCGACTGGGTCGTCTTGTCTTACGACTTTCGCTCCACGAAAGCGGAGTTTTGCTGCGGAATAACCTATCGAGGCCAAACAGATAAAGCGTAGGGATATTTGTTGTCCTAAATTCTCAAAGACCTTGAATCCAATAGACTACCGTAGACATGCTCTGGTCGATAATATCCCGAACAAAAACTTCCACGCACAATGACTGGAGACCCGAAATCTCTTGTAGTGCTTGACAGCCCAGGGTCCAATTCTCGTAGGTTTCTGGGGGGAATTTTGTGTGTTCCCGCCAATCTCTTCGAGGTGTGCCATTCACTGCCACAAATACAAGCCTCTATGCGCCATAATACTCATAATCAATCCTTAGTACCACATGATTCTCTACTGCGTGCAATTACTATACTCTGCTACAATTCAATCAACTCCCCAACTGGTATAAAGATGTAAGTGTCTTTCGGATTATATAATTCTCAGGTCCTAACAAAGATAGGCCTACTAGGTGCTTTGCATTAATTATACAAGGAAAGTCAAACGAGGTTTGGTAGTAGTCTATCAGGTTGGATTGGAATCCGTTGCCAGACAAAGATTTACCCAACTCTCACAACTACCTTTCCTACGTCGAGTCCATCTGCTCTTGCTTCAATAACAAGTTCCCCTTCGCCACCGCTCCTAGCCCTAACAATCGCCAGCGACATCCCACTAAAAGCCTTTCGACTTGGCGAAGGAAAAGGTACCTCATCGGTCGGGTCGCCGTTATCCGTAGAAACGATCTCACCTGGACCGGAGATTGAGAAGGAGATCTCGTTCGTTGCTGTTGGAACCTTGTTTCCTTTTCCATCTACAACGGTAACCGTAACAAACGACAGATCCTTTCCATCCCCACTGATATTGGTGCGGTCTGCAGTTATATCGAGTGCCGCAGCAGGTCCCGCCGTCTGTTTCTCGTCAGATGCCCATTGCTCGCCGTTTTTATACGCAACACCCTTGACAGAGCCGGGGGTGTAGGTCACATTGTCCCAGCGAAGTCGATAGTCGTATTCGCTCTTAGCCTGTCTCCCCAAACTTGCTCCATTGATGAAGAGCTCAGCCTCGTCGCCCGAAGTAAACACATGTACAGGTGTCACTTTCCCTATCCTTTCCTCGCCAAACGACCAGTGAGGCAGGATATGGGCCAACGGCAGCTCAGGTTTCCACCGGCTTTGATACAAGTAGAACCGATCTTTTTTGAACCCCGCCATGTCAATAATGCCAAAGTACGAACTTCGAGATGTGTTATCGTACGGTGTCGGTTCGCCGATATAGTCCCAACCCGTCCAAACAAATTCCCCAGCCACATAAGGATGCCTGTCTTGCTGCTCAAAGACTTTGTCCGGGGAACTGGCCCAGGATGGTGCGTAAAGCTCGTACGCACTGACATGGCTCGTCACGGGATCACCGCCTGCACCAGGGCCACCGCCGACTACGGCACTCTTGTTTGCGGTGACGGGGAAGATGTATATTCCTCTAGAGGAGACGGTTGATGCAGACTCGGTGGTCCATATCATCTTGTTGGGAAACTTGCTGTGGAAGGCTGGAAACGTGGACGTCCAGCTGTTGCCGTACCCTTCCCCTTGATAGTTCAGACCGATAATGTCTACAGTTTCTGCAAAGCCAGTCTCGGGAGAGGCTTTGTTCATTCCGACGGTGACGGGACGAGTGGAATCCTCTTCATGGAAGATGTTTTGGAGCGTCTGGATGGTTGATGTTCCCGTGGAATTGGACTGCTCAGGTATCTCGTTGCCAACGCTCCAAGAAATGATTGAAGGATGGTTGCGGTCTCGGCGGATGAATGCGCGCGCGTCCGGTTCATGCCACTCTGGGAATATGCGGTGGAAGTCGTTTGCTACCTTTGGAAAATTCCAAGTATCGAACAGTTCATCCATCACCATCATTCCTAGGCGGTCAGCGATGGCGAGAAATTCAGGCGCAGGTGGATTATGACTGGTTCGCAGAGCATTGCTGCCCATTTCCTGAAGCATCAATTGCTGACGCTCCGAAGCACGGTCATTCCACGCGGCTCCCAAAGATCCAAGATCATGATGGTTGCAAGTGCCGTATACTCGAACAGGTTCTCCGTTGACCAAAAGGCCCTCATTCGGGTTGTATACGATGCTGCGAACACCGAAGGGCGTCTCATAGGAATCTACCGCAGTTCCGTTAATTGAGACGGTAGAGACGGCGAGATACTCATTTGGTTTTTGCGTGGGAGGGGGTCCCCATAGCTTCGGATTCGTGATAGTGGCTGAGCCGTTGAAAGCTTGCTTTGATCGTCCCGCTATGGTTGCCTTCGACGGGGCGAATGAAACCAATGAATCTCCCGAGGCTTTCCTAGTCGCGCCGTCCAGTTCAAATATCTTGGTATTCACTTCCACAACTTGACTATTATTGCCTTTATTCTCAACCTCAACCAACAGATCAATGATAGCCTCCTGGGAAGAGACGGACGGAGTCGTGACGTATGTTCCGTACTGTGCGACGTGCACCGGATTCACTGTAACAAGCCAAACATTCCGGTAAATCCCAGCACCGGGATACCATCTAGAAGAGTCTAAGGCGTTGTCGAGACGGATCGCCAACTGGTTGCTTCCAGCCTTTGCATACTGAGTAAGGTCCAGACGCCATGAGTTGTAGCCGAACGGCCAACCTCCGACGAGATTACCGTTCAACCAAACTGCCGCGTAGGCCATCGCGCCATCGACATCCAGAAAGATTGATTTGCCAGCACCGATGATGGATGCATCAAGAGAGAGTGTATGCCGATACCATCCAACTCCATTGATCGGCAAGCGACCTAGGCCACCATCGACCCCGGGCGCGTCGAAAGTGCCAGTGATAGCCCAGTCGTGCGGTAGGTTGACTTGCTCCCATCCAGAATCATCAAAGCCAGACTGCACGTAGCTCACATTGGCCCCTGGGGCGGACTCAGATGGCCGCTCGTACTTCTCTCCGGATAGGAAATCGTTGGCGGAGGGCAAAATCCAAGGCTTGAGGGTATCATAGCTGAGGGAGTCCGGGTTGGAAGTGAAACGCTCGAATCGCCAATTCGCATTGATCGATGTCCGTTCACGTCCATATGCCCCGGAGTCGCGAGGGCGCATCATCGCATGGGCAGCCGCAGTTTCGAAACTTGCCGACATCGACAAGCTCCACAGGAGAAGCTCGTGAAAGCGAAGGGGGCTCAGCATTTTGAGCAATCACACAAGTGTGTCAAAAGACGGCGAGAGAATCTTGTGCCGATAGCAACGCTGAATGAGCAGAGATATAGAGTTGTTATTAAACTTACCCATGAACAACAGATCTGCGGCATTATACTTGCGCACCCTCAGTTGCCGTTCATTTCGCCTGATAATTAGCATACGTTTTCCAGCCGGGAAAATAAACACACTCTCACTATCGCTAACAATTGACCCGCTGCCTGTGGAATCACAAATACAACTAACCCTGGACGGAAGGACGTTGATTCTACAGGGTTTCCACCCCACCCGCGAGGTGCGGGGTGGCTTGCTTGGCAATAGTACAAATTGAAACCGAACATGGTACCTGATTCTTATTGTGAGGGGAAATACGAATGTAGCATGGTGCATGTGTTGTATGCAAGGAAGCGAAGTACCGAGTCTTTAACCAACTACTAGGTATGACGTCACCACGACCACCAAACACAACATTGCTGACTGCCACTGTGCACGTGACCCGTGTCTCGTTACTGCACCACAGCAGTAAATCTGTCAAGGACGAACTTGGTGATGATACTGGGAGGATCGAGACTAGGATTTCGAACGGTGAACCGAGCCATCTTTTGTACCAATTGACACAGCGGTATTCCAATAACAGGGATGATCATCTGACATGCAATAGACGACATTGCTGCGGTAAGCCGAAGCTAGAGAGGGTGGGGAACCGGCCTTTGTGATTAAAGAATCCAGCTACTCGTGATATATTTACGTGGCTTCGTCCATTTCGGGTACTGACTAAGAACGCGGAGGGCGAGAGAAGGTGCGATAGGCATAATGCGGGTGAGTTGTTTTCTACCTCTCAATGAACCCTGCTAATGTGAAATGGGAAGCTGCCACAACTTGATAGACAACAGCACAGCTTCCATCAAGCAGTCACGCGGCAGAGAGATTGGAAGGTTTTGATTACTTGATTCATGAAGTCTAGCTCATACATTCATCGAATCGAAGAAAACCCGAGTAATGGGTATTGCAGGATATCAGGCTGCCGCCGCTAGGCAGAGCCACCGTGTATCATAACTCATGAAGAACCGTGGATGACTCCAAGCTGAACACTCCCCGTGTCATGGTCGAACAGAGAGCCGTTTAGACGCCTTCCTTGTTCGCCTTGGCAGAGCCCTCATGCTTGCTCTGGTCGATCTTGTCGGAAGCAGCGTCGAGAGCGCCCGATGCGCGGCCTGAGATTGAGGTGTCGCCAACGTTGCCCTTGGCTTGCTCTATGCCATGGTTAGGATGTGGGAGTGAAGATGACCAAGGTGAACATTACCCTTGTTGGCCTCCTTGGATGCCTCAGCACCCTTGCCCTGGACCGTCTCGGCGACGTAGTTGGCAGCGTTGGTGACCGAGTTGGCGACCTGGCCGACGATACCCTCGTTGGGCTTGTCAACGTTAGGAGCAGACATGTTGATGTGTGGTGGTTGGTGGTGGAGGGTTGGTGGGTTGGAAAAGGTGTTTGATTGTGTGAGGAGAAGAAGATTGAAGGTGTAGTGTGGGAAAAGGTATCCGAGGGCGGTGGTGGGGGGTGTGTTTATGTACTGCCCCTCCGGATTAGGCTGACGTCACGAATCGTCATTCCAGCAGGCGCGGACGCAGGCAGCTCGATCGCGATCCAGGCCATCTGCCTAAACTTACCCCTCCAGCATCGAAGCGAGGGTTTGGAGGCTGAAAGTGAAGATCACAAGCGCCATGACGTCGATTGTTTGTAGGATCGCGGCCTACTGCATGCATTTTTCTGTTCACATGCGCTTTCGGCCAGCCGGCCGGCCGGCCTGCTTGCAGTTGTGCCTGCTTTAGCCGCAGGTAGCAGCAAACCGATTGGAAGGAGCGATGAGTGAAGAAGGTAATTGGTGAAGGCGAATGTGAAAATGCCATGGTTTGCACATGCAGGATTCTTCTCACCCATCGCCATCGCCGAGCCCGACGTTCGTGCTTAGCGCCATATTGTAGTCTTTGGTGAGGTTGATCGCTGTGCTACACGGCTTAGCCCCAGTCACCTGGCCTTGGCTCGATACATGGATGAAGTTCTCTCTGCAATTGATCAATCAGTGTAGTTGAGACCCATAGGATTTGAGTGATAAAGCATGACGTCACCTTTCCCTCGAAATGTCGGAATGTCGGAACACGCCACCCCGCCATTTCCGACCTGCGCATCAGCGGAGACAATCTCCATTGCAGCCACGTAAACATGATCACGACTCCTCTGAGATGGCCTATCCGTCAAGGCTTCGTTCGGCTTGGCCGAGCATGTATATGCGCACTTTGACTGATTCAATTGGTGGCGAACTTGAGACGAGGATACTCCCGATTCGCCAAAGCCGGCATGTCGCGTCCTACTCGCGTAAGCATGTGACCTTTTCCCTCATTCTTCACACCTTGTCAGACATGGAAATGAACTGAGCATCGCAAACAAGCACGGGAAAGGAGACACTGATTCGCACATCTCTCAATCGTATTCGTTTAATCATTTCTACACGAACTAAAGAACACTACCAACGCATACTGTCCTTACTCCAGACCAACGCTGATCGCACTGAGCGCCCAATCGAAGAATCCGGCGTTCGTGTCCAGGATGTTCTGGTTGAACTCGGTCAGGGTAGGGTAGAAGTTCGTCGAGTAACCGAACTCCAGGGTGTATCCGTAGACCTTGTTGGCACTATATGAACAAGAGAAGTCAGCAAAGCTCATCTAGAGGCGATCTGTGTAACGATGGCCGTGTTGGAAAGAAAACTCACCCTTCAACTGCCCAGAAGCGGCTAAATGCGTAGTCATCTGTGGCTCCGGAAGTGGGGTACAGGCCAACAGCCTGGATGGACGTGTATGAGCGTCCACCAACAGCCTTCATAGCGTTGACAGTAGCCGTACCAACAGTCCTAATGTTGGTAAGATCCTGAGCGGGAATGTACTCCTTGTACGCCGAGTCGTCGACAGGGCCACGCTTTCCATCGTAGGCCGAGTTGAGGAAGTTCATTGTGGGGGTCGTGGTCTGGTCATCATCGTCACCCCAGCTGTATAGGACATCTCCAGCGGCGGAATGGATGTCCATCATCCACCTGATCTTGGGGAACGTGCTGTAGATGGAAACGTGGTTCTTGGTCTCGGGCTCCGAGGCAGCAGCCGTGCCGGCGTAAACCTCGGACGACGGTGAAGTGGAGGCAGGAGCTTCAGACGGGTCAAAGTACTTCTTGAAGTTCCACAGGAAGTCGAAGTTGCGGTTGAGATCAACACCGACGGAAGATCCGCTGCTTCCAGACTTTGTGTTGCGGTTCTTGCGCCACAGCGAGCTGGTTTTCTGGTCGTAGGCCACGCCGTCGGGGTTGACGAGCGGGAAGAAAACAATACCGGCGTTGAGAACGCTCTTGACTTGAGCGTTGGTATATGTCTTCTTACCGTAGGTGAGGCCAGATCCGGACTTGTTGGCGGCGAGCAAGTCACTGATCCAGTAGATGATGTTGTCAGGTCCACCACGCTCACGGGCGTGAATACCGGCACTGAAGTACAAGTGGTACTTTGACTTGTCGGTTCCGGCGCCAACGAAGCCGGCAAACTGGCTCGCGCCTTCAAAGGTCGTGTAGGGCAAGGTAACAGAACCGATGCCATAGTTCTTGACGAGGGCGTTGAAGGCCGATTTGATCTCGCCGACGTTCATGATGGAAGCAATGGTGCTTCCAGAAGCCTGGGTTCCGAGACCGGTAGGCGAGATGGTACCTGAGCTGAAGCGGTCGCCGGTTCCGATGGGGGCGGTGGCCGCTCTCCTCACCGCCTGCTTCTGGACGGTGATTTCGGAAGATGCGTACTCCTTGGAGACGTAGGCAATCTGCTCTTCGGTGAGCAGGGCGTGAAGCTTAAAGGTACCATCGTCGTTCGGGAGAGCAGTGGCCCTGCAGCCAAAGTCAAAGGTGTCATTGCGAACGATGTCCCGGAAGTGGTTCGCTGTAGGTGCATTGAAAAAGACAGGCGAAAGCTCAGCGCACACGACTGTGCTCTGAAGAACAAGGGACGCAACAAGAGAGTACTTCATAGTGTCGACTGGAGGAGACCACGAAGTCCCAGAAAGGAGAGGGGATGTGACCGGCTTTCATAGTGTTCTCATGATGTTGACAAGGTTAGTTGTCGCGGTCCCAATCCGGACCTCAATTCTAGCAATTGGCTACTCAGGATCTAGGAATTGAGTATGCCAAGTCGTCCGGTTATCGCAGCCAATCGGGAGCCTGCACCCGCCAAGGAATGTTGGCAGATCGTCTATGCCACCTGCTCGGAGCGGCATGGCGCAGATTTGGTTTTGGTAGGTGGGAGGGCATTTATATGAGGACTGGGTGCGATCGCTGTGCACCTCCTGCTTTGATTGCTGGCGCCCGGCTTGGGAGTGATGATGGCCGACAGTGCGAATTTGGTCCTATCACCAGGAGTGGTGCCATCGTGACATGCCTTCTTCTTTCGATTTTTCTCCGCTGGCGTCCATCATTTAGCCTCGGCGACCGCCGGAGCATTTGAGGAGAATGGTTATTTTAGGGAGTCTATTGTACTCAAGCAGCCCGGGCGGTCTGACCTTCTTATTCGTCGAGACGCACTTTCAACCCATCTAATCGGTTGGTTGAGGTTGAGAAGTCCACGTGACTCCTGGATCACCTGGTTTGATTAGTGGTTATGCATAGGAGGCTGAGCTTTCTTTCGACATACTCTGCAACCGGTACACAGCACCGCGAAAACGTCACCACTCCTTTACATCAGCATGTCGCTGGTCGTTAGATGTTCCTTGAGCGGCTTTTCGCTCATGTGAGTGAGTAAACGTTCAGAATACACATCAAGCCCCTTCCCGACCAACCTAAAAATATTTCGAATGCGTTGTAGATCTCTTGTTCATCCTAGTCGCCTAGATCATGGGTATGCGCAATTCCTACAGCTTTGTCCGTCATTCAAGCCTACTTTTGTCAACTCAACTGGCGAGAAGCCAATCGAGCGGAGGATCTGATGCTCGTGTACGTAAGCTTCCGCCCTTTTCCCGCTTGTACGACGGACGGTTCGTCCTCTTCATGTCTTTGTCGTTCCACCCTTCGACGACATGAAAATGGAGATGACATTCCGTCAGCATTTGCACATGCGACATCGGAACGAGCAGCTCTCCGTTGTGCGTGGAAGGAAGAGATCGGCAATTGTTGACGTTTCAAGTACAATGCCCATGTACGCTTGGGCCGCTCGGCACGGACTGCTCTCCTCGCTGGCTTCGGGCGGGATGGCGTAGCCTGACCACGTTGCTTTTTTTTTTCGCCTCAGGTTTTCCACACATAAATTGATACCTACATAGTACTTGCATATCAGAAGCGGAGAGTGAGATTGGATGAACTTCTCCAGATCTCCCACCAGCATGCTCGAATCCATCCCCTCCCCAACACGCTCGCTCTCGGAGCTCTCCCGCGAAGAGCGCTCCTTTACCTTTGCCCATTTCACCTGCGAACACGCCTGGGTCATTGGAAATATCCTGCGTAATGCGCTCCGCACCGCCGACGCTCCGGCCATCATCCACATCTCGCTCTCGTCCTCGATGACGCTGTTCCACAGCCCGAGCATGCCGGGCTTGATGCCCGATCACGATACTTGGGTTGTGCGCAAGCAGGCTACCGTGTTCAGGTGGGGGCACTCGACGTGGTACATGGCCTGCAAGTTTTCGGGCGACGAGCGCAGGTTTGCGGAACACTACGGCCTGTCCAACGATGAGCGGGGCAAGTACACAAACGAGGGAGGCGGCTTCCCCATCTTTGTGAAGGGCGTCGAGGGCGTGGTGGGCGCGATTGTGCTTGCGGGACTCGATGGCGAGCAAGCCCACGGGCTGCTCATCAAAGCGCTGGAAGAGTACAAGGAGCTGAGGAACGACTTCAAGAGCCCGATGCGAGCCGGGACGATGAAATAGGTCACGGACACTACACAAGCCTGCACCGGAGGCTACCTGCACCGTCTCCGATACCGTCACAGAGTTGATGCAGGCCATCGACAGCCCGGAACCCAAAGCGCCCATCGACTGCATCGAAAGCGATATCATATCCGTAGAGGAAGTTGCGCCCGGTGTTCACGAACGGTGGCGGCGTCTGCTTCCCTTCCTTGACGAAATACGGCTCCATATGCGACGATCCCTTTCCGACGACAAAGGTATACCCCACCGCTGTCCTTCCTTTTGGAAAGAGGAAGTCGACGTCTATCTTGGTGCCCGGCTCTACGCGATCGACGAACTTTGCAGTCCCGTTGGGGTCCGGATTTGGGATCGATATCGTTGGAATCGAAACGCCGTCCTCGGCCCTGATATACATTTGTCGGATTCCCGTATCGACCAGGCCATACCCCCAGCTTCCCCCTTCCCCGTTGACGCTGAAGTTCGCTTTCACCATGGCCCAGTCGCGCGGGTCCTTTTCGTGCGTCACACCAGGCTCAAGCTCGGCATACACGAAACCTTGGGTATTCCTCACTGTCAGCCCTATGCAAACACCTCTGGTCGAAATGGTGTAGCCCGCTCGCAGCGAGCGAGGGGATGCCTTGTTTCCGTTGATGGACACGATGTTCAGGAAGGGGTTGCGCTCCGGCGTAGCATCAGGCTGTCCGCTGCCAGGCCTGTTCCTTCCGAATCCAATGCCCATGTACATTATTTTGCTTGTGTCTAGTTGCTCAGCTTCCTCCCCGTTTGGGCCCGGTTTGCATTTGTTGGTATCCCGTTTCGGGTCGTACCATGGACACTTGTATTTTTCATCGACCAGGAGGGCGGGTATCCTTGCCATTGCGCTTTTTCCCGAATACCCATAAAAAGTGATGGATACGTTGACAAGGCGACCGACGTAAAGGATGGTGCTGCTCGTCAAGTAGTGATGGGTCGGTATCCCTTCTGTGGAGCCGATGTGCTTGAGAAGTGGTGCGCCAATGAGAAGTCCTGTGGAGCCGCTATCTACAGGCATTTCGATTGCGACGCCATCGACGGTCGTGTTGACCATGGGAATCTCCTCGGAGGCGAATTTTTTGACATAGGGGAGGAAGATGGAGTCTTTGTATTTGGATAGGTGGCCAGCTGGGGTCGTGTGGGTATCGGCGTACATGACGATCGCATATCGATGTGAAATGAGGAGGAGAAGGGCGATGGATAGGATGGTGTATATGTGGCGGCGGTGAGAATGCAGCGTTGTGTATACATGCGATTGGTCCTGCGACTCGAACAGAGCTGGATGTTTCTTGCCAATCATCTTTTCATGCGTGTTGGCCCTATACAGTGCAGAAGCGTGAAGTCTTACAACAAGCTTTCACAATGAGCTCGACCCACGAGCACCATGGACACGGCTGATCCCACGTGATACGGGAACACACTAGACTTGAACCATCGCTCAGCTCAACCCACGATATGGCCCTTCGCCACAACCTCGACGGGCAAACAGGAGCCATGGGCATCGGAGCTTTCCAGAAGCTTACGCGATTCACCACCTGACCCTGTACTCACCCTTCTTCCCCATCTCACTTCGGACGAGCCCTTGCGACTGTGACCGCGATGGTAGATGATTAATTTCCCTGGGAGAAGCAACGAGCATGTAAAGAATATGGCGCGTTCACCCTCGCGCTCCAGCGATGGCGCCGGCTCCGACCACCACATCCGCGCCGAACCCCGGCTCCTCAAAGCCATTGAAGAGCGCAAGCACGACGAGGCCATCGCCGTGATCGAAGATGCAAAGGCCAAATCGCAGCCGGCCGAGCACCTTTTGCGCATCGGGCTCATGCGCGCCGCCGAGCGCAACAACATCACCATCGCCGAGTACCTTTTGAAGAGCGGCGCGAAGCCCGACGGCGCACCGGGCGGCCGTGTGTCCCCGCTCCTGCGCGCGATTGAGAAGAACCATGTGGGCGTCGTGCAGCTGCTGTTGAAATATGGGGGGGATGTGGATGTGGCAGACAAGCAGGGCCGGACCGCGCTCATGACGGCTGCATGGAAAAACTTCTGGCACATTGTGAATGAGCTGCTGAGGAAGGGGGCCGACGTGAACCGGAAAGACGGCAAAGGGCGCAACGTGCTGCATAATCTGGCCGCGGACAAGCACTGCAATTGGGGGAGCTATGTGATTGATCTGCTGCTCAAGACGAATGTCGCGATTGACGGGCCCGAGGGCCAGGACGACCAGAAGCGATCGCCGCTGCACTGGGCGGCAAGTACGGGCAAGAAGGAGTTGTGCGAGATGCTGCTGACGAGGCCGCGAGCACCGAGGGCGAACATTCACGCCGTGGAGAACAAGGACAAGACGGCACTGCACCTGGCTGTGACCCACGGAAGGGACGACATCGTGGAGCTGTTGATCCACTACGGCGCCGACGTGACCGCACGGAGTGATGGCGGATGGACCCCATTGCATAATGCCTGCCAGCAGGGCAGCGTCAGGATCGTTCGGATGCTGCTCAACGCCGGGGCAGAGATCAATGCGCGCGTGCTGGCTGGAGCGACGCCGCTGCATGAAGCGGCATCGGCCGGCCATCTCGAAGTCGTCAAAGCGTTGCTTGAGCAAAAAGACTGCAAGTACACCGCAAGGGATCGGCTCGGCATCACCCCCTTCATCTGCGCAGCACAGAAAAAAAACAGGGATATCGTCAACATACTGGCTCCTTTCAATCACGTCGACTCTCTCAGTGAAGATGCCCTGGGCGCGTGCAATGGCTTCAACGCGACCATTGTCGATTTCGGGAACTTCCACAACGAGAACAGGGTCACGAAGCGGACTGTATACGAGATCCTGTATGGGAGAGATCCGACGAATCCGAGGAAATCGGCCTTTACCGTGCTTCCTGGAGAGGCGAAGGCGGTCAATTTTAGATGGATCCACCTTCCCGCAAACAACATGGCATGGGTGGAAGCTCTACTTGCCAAGGCCTTTGTGGAAGAGGGAGCCGCCGATGTACCTGGATTCATGGCACTGGAGCGCTCATTCAGCCATCAGCATCGCGGCCAGCAGGTGCATTCGCATTACATGCGGCCACTATGCCAAAGCACGCCGCGGGCTCCCAAGCAACACGACGACTCAGACCTTTCGGACAGCGTTGAACAAGTTCCGCCTCAGATTCTGATCAACGCTGCTGCCCACACGGGCTTGGGCATCGACACAACGTCCGGCGCCCAGGAACAAGCACCAGCGCATATTCCGAGGACGCCGATGCGGTCCGGCACCATCAGTACAGACCAAACCGACTGGACTATGGGATCAGGTTCTGGCAAAGACGCAAAAGGGCAAAGTAAACCCAAGGAAAAGCACAAGAAGATGTCCAAATGGGGCGGCGCAAAGCAGGCTGGTGGTCGATCGGGCGGGACGGATACGCCGACCAGGCAATCCGACCATCGCTCTCGACAGCGACAGTCCAGCACACCAATGACGGACAGTGCTCATCTACGCTCCCCGGGCAGTCCGGGACGAAAGGATCCTACGTCAACTGCAAAAGGGAACATTTTCACATTTATACCATACCTGCATTTTGAAGAAGACACGAAACGACAAGAGATGCAAGCGGCTATTGATCGTGCGAAACGGCAAAAGGAAAGGGAGAAGAATGACGGAAGGTCCGTCAAGCCAGCGTTGAAGCGAGCTGAAACATATGATGAGATGTTGCTCAGGGCACATTTGAGCTCTTCCACAGCATCGCTCCATGTTCGACGGACGCTCGATCAATTCTTCTACCATAATATCGACACGAAATCCCGTGACCGGGATCAAGTCGTGTATCGTTATCAGTGCCAGGGACAGTCACCTGAAGAACTCGGTATAGACCCCAAGATCTTCATGGTCGATCAGCTGTGGATGTGGATACTGGGTGAAGATCTCATCGTAACCGCCTTCCCACAGCGATGGCAGCAGCCCAAAAACGACCCTCTGAACGTCCTCGACGGCATCATCGAAGATGTAAACAGCAAGACGCGCGAGCCTGTACGTTCCGTCTATGATCTCTCCATGATCATCACTGGTCGCTGTTCTGGCGTCTTCGACCGCCATCGCATGGGCGACGAAGACTATCAATTCCTCGACATGTTTGAATCCTCCATTGGCGACGCTACAGAAATGGAAACCATCCTCTTCAAGGAATTCAACACCGCCTCTGCCCAAGCCTCCGCCTGGCTTCAACACCACCGGCGCCCAAACCGCTTCTCTCAACATCTCGAAGCAGAAGGCCGACACATTGAGCACCAAAAAAAACGAGGCACCCACTCCCATGACCACCGACACGCTCTCGCCAATCCACCCATCGACGAAAACCGCTTTCATGACGATGACATGGGCCCCGCACATACACCCCTCTTCGTCGACAAACTCCTCGACATTGGCGCCGAAACTGATCTCCTCGCCGAAACCAAAGACATCCGGGACGAGCTGAACATGATTTCCAAAGTGCTTGAAGACCAACGCTCTGTGCTACCCGATCTCGAAGAAAGCATCTCAGGGATTTATCGTGAAAAGCACAAGTCTCAACAAGAGCTTAAACGGCGTTTCCGCGAGCAGTTAAAAACCATCGACACCCATCTTAAAGACCTTGAGCGCATGGACAAACAAGCCGAACGCATCTATAAATCAATAACCGACCTTCTCGACCTAAAGCAAAAACATGCCAACGCATTCGAAGCACGTTTCGCGCGCGACCAAGCAGCCGGCACCGCACGCCAAAGTCAAACAATCATGGTATTCACCATCGTTACTATCATTTTCCTACCGCTAAGCTTCATCGCGGCAATCTTCACAATCAACATTCGTGAATTCCCGCACGCGAGCCCAGGAGATTCAGAGCCCAGTCTGCCGTTTGCGTACGTGAGCAAGTACATGTTTGGCATTGGGTTTGCGATTAGCATTCCGCTTATTGCGGTGGCGGTGAGTGTGGATGCCATTGGGGATTTCTTCCGTGAAGTGCGACACCGGTTCGCCGACTGGCGCCGTCGAGATCGCGATCAACCTCATAGAGCGGAAATCAGAGACGAGAAGTTCGAGGTTGAGTACTCTGTCGACATGCGCGCATTGGAGCAAGCCCTTTCTGCGGGGCGTAGCACGGTGAGAGGCCGTAGAAGCGTGGAGAGTTATCTTCGCGGGGGAGGCGGTAGTTTGGCGCTGCTGCCGGTTACGAGTCGGGGATCGGCGGGGAGCCCAGGAAAGAGAGGGATGCTAGTCACTAATGGGAATGGGCTGGCGGCGAGGAGGGAGAGTACGGCGACGGGTGGTGGCGGGGGAAGGAGACCGCTTATGCCGCCTGCTGAGAGGGTTAGTACGGGGTTTAGGATGAGGAACAGTGCTGATGTAGAGAGGGGGGTGTGAAGGAAGGTTGGGCTTGACGAGGAAAAAGGGAGTTTGGGATTAAAAAGGAAAAGTATACCCCATTGTTGTTTGTTTCATTCACGAGTACATGAGTATTGGATCGTTTTTCCGCGTAGCCTTTGGATAATCTGATGAGTATTGACAGTTTGAGGTCCTATAAATCGCGGGTAGACCGCATTACTACTTCAACTAATCGTAAACTTGCTTGCTTACTTAGTCAGGTCGTATCACGCATGCAGATTAGTGTGCGATGCTAGCATGTAATAAATAAATCACTAGAACAATTGCTGTAAAAACTTCTACCATATCGTTCTTCCATAGCTTGTGCCCGACTTCCCGGTAGTATCAAGAATACAATCAGTTTATGGATGGGATGTTCCTCTAAAACACATCCTTACTTTCTATTCGTTTTGTAGAATTGGCCTTTCAGGGCCTGTAGTCAATAAATATAACCAGAGGTGATATCGAATATGGGACTACTCGTATGGAGCTCGAGGCATGTGATCTTGGGCCACCGGGGACAATCGCAGGCTTTCGCAAAAGTGGACACCAAAAATCAATTCCACACTCGCCCTCTAGAGGATTGATCACAATTCCATTTACACCTTCACCACCACAACCTCAACAACCTCGCCACTCACTTCAACATCAAGCGAAATAGCCTTCTTCTCTGTCACATCCACAACCCGTGAAATCCCGCCGTTGACATAGACTCCCCAGGTCCCTGTGGACAACGCGTTCATACTCGCCTGAATATTCCCCTTCCCTCCATCATACGTCTTCAAGCTCATAACAAGGGCACCCTCCTGCTCGTCCCACACCCCCCTCAAACAATCTACCCCGCTTTCAAGCCCAAAGCCTCCGACCCACGGCCTACTCTCAACTTCTTTCTTCGTCCACGGGGCTTCCCACATTTTCTTCTGCCCATCCTGAATATTCAAGCGTGCATAACCGATTCCCGAATTCCCAGTATACGCCTCTACGCCCGTAAAGTTGCCATTTGCGTCCCAGCTCTCATCACATCGATCATAGTACAACCCGCCCTTCTCCCAGCTCGGCCGAAGATAGGCATCAGCATGACGTAGCAACGCATCGAGATCGTCTCCACCCTCCATTTCAGACATCCACTGCGCAATATATCCAAACGTAGGCGACGGATACGGCTTATCCGTATCTGGCTGACCTTCGACCAGCTTCTTAGCCTTCTCCAGCGTCTCCGGCGCATCAGGATCGGCATTCTCGGACTGGACGAGCTCTCGGATCTTGTTGGCGAGTGTCTGGGAATTGAGGTTGATTCTATCGCCGCGGCGCTGCAGGAAGCCGGAACCGGTGGCTGGGTACAGTGACTTGACAAAGTCTTGGTTCCATGACATGAACGCCATCGCCCAGACGGTATGAGAGATGTCTTTGGAATCGATAGCTTGGTCACGACGACGGGATACGAAGGCTCTGAAGAGACCGTTGGAGCCGACGAAGCCATTCTTTTTAGCCCATGCGGCCTGGTACTTTGGAAGAACGTCATCAAAGGTATGGGTTCCATCGGTAATGTCGTTGTAGCGCATGGCAATGAGCTATCAACAGGTCAGTGTTTTGACAGATACGGGTTGCTTGGGGAACATGTACCGGGAACTGGTTGCAGACGATGAAGACCAGATTCGGTTCGCAGCAGACTCCAATCCAATTCTCCCGCTCCATTTCCTCGACGATGGCTTGCTGCAGTGAGAGTCTCGTATACGAAAACTTCTCCGCACCCATCCCCCAAAAGAGCGGGTTCCAGTCAAACTCGATGCTACCCTCCTTGTCGAACCGATCGTCGGCAAACAACATGGTATATAGCGATACCATGAGGAGCAAATGGCCCGAATACTGCCATCATTAATTAGCGCCCGGAAAGTTGCACCCACGCAACCACCAACCCGAATACCGACTGACTCACCATGATGTTTTCCTTACAAACTGGGTCAGCCCAAGGCTTCCTCAATTCCTTGAGATCAGGATCAACCCTGATGCCCGACTGACTCGTCAGATACCAATATCCCCACACTTCCCGTCTCAGCATCTTGTTGATTTGTTTCAGCAAGAGTTCCTTGAAGATCCCGCGCATGAGTGGTAAGCGGTGATAATGTGCGGCGCCGGTTGCGTACACCATTGTCGCAATTTGGTACCGATATGCGGTATCCCTGATAAGATTGTACACATGGGATCAGAAAAAAAGGTCTTCTAGGTGATCTTTTCGTGTTCATATGCTCGGAATTCAAGAAGGATGGCTTAACCGCACGTATGATGGATGGGTTGGAGCCTGTGAAGTACGTACCATTCTTGTCCAGCCTCCTGGCTACCCATATGCGCCCACTCGCCGTCAGGTAGAGACGCGAGGTTGTGGAAGTGCCGTATGTGGCCAGCTTGCTCGCGAGTAAGCTTAGGGTGCTTGTCGAATTTCGACATGTCCAGTGTCTGCGCGACGGTGGTGGAGAGCTTCGGCGGTGTAGCGACGGCACTCGCCGTCATGGTTGTGGTGTGGCTCATCTTTGATGGAGAATGAAACTATGAAAAGTAGAGATGTGACAAATGTGCTGAAGTGAAGTGAAGTGCGACCTTGGGAGTTGAGGAGCGGATTATGATACCTTTGTATTCCGTAGTATACAGTATCAGCCTCCACCGTCAGTAAGCGAGCTGAGATACGCACTTATTTCTGACTTCGGGGGGAACTGGTGTCGTGGTGGTCATTTCATCCATTCACGATGAAGAATAGTATGAGGTGGGGCGGGGCGAAACACATTTCCCCATATACTTCCCTGTACAACGCCTGTTCTAAGCCAATTGTAGAGTTAGTCTCCTGCCACTTCGTACATGTGAATCGACGCGCCTACACTCTGTAGCCATGTATTATCCGATTTGGTGTTCACTGCCCACTCTTGGACGGATCACGAACCGGACCTCGGACGAACTGGTGCTGATTACTCAAGTCAACCAATGGGAGATTGGCATCCTAATCCGGAAGGCATCACGAGAGATCTATTAGACAACGGAGATAAATCTAGCGCTGATACACTAAAGTTAAGCACACATCGTCAGTCCAGTTGTATTTTGCCTATAGGATGATCTCCTGTATGAGCGCCTTAAGCCACCTTCTGGTCTCAAACAGCTCGCGTTGCATACTGGCGTGGGTTTGTAGGATGCCATTGACATGCGCTTGACGGAAGCAATTTGCAGGCTTTCCGAAAATATTCTGGAAAAGTATCGAGGGTGTTTTGTGAGAACCGGTGAATGGAGCAGACGTGGGGCGGAAGCACGGCCCTGGTTCTCGTGGTCCCGACACAGTCTAGCACACCCCGCTAGTTCACATCTTCCCACCTTGGGAACAACAGTCCATTCCTTCAACAAGTACCGGTGAACAATCAACACGATGGCAGGATACGAGCCCCTACGGCGACCCTTTGGACCTACATCAACCGATGTGCGCGAAACCCGCGCCATCCTAGCCTCTCTTGGACTGGCAATCGAACTTGTCTTGGAGATTCTCGACTACGCGCGATACTGGACCGTTATCACCACCGAAAACATAGACCACATTGTCCTTGTCGATGAAGAGTGGGATACAAACTTCAGCGCCGTACAGCCGTATCTCTGGGTCCCTCTCCACCTGGCCCCGCATTCCGATGGGGAAGTGCCCAAGATTCGAGAAATTGAATTCAACATCGTAGCTCACGACCAAGGATGGACGACCGAACGGGATATACGTTCGTACGACACATCTTCCTGGTTTGAAGTTTCACATTGTCGACCGCGACCCGATGTACCGCTGGCCGAGCCTAGTACCGAGACGTTCGTGAACCTTGAGCAGGTGCGAAAACACTATGAAGATGCAGTTACTATGCTTGCACGACCCTCGCAAGAGATGGAACCCCAGCGAAAGCATTGCACGGAAATGATGAAAGTTACGTGGCCACGCGGATTCAAGGGTCCGAAGCCAGCTCTCGATGAAGGCACGCATGCCTGGTGGCTCCAAGGGAACAAGGTGGCTCGAGCTACTTCCATCTTTGAATGTGAGATGGTCAAGCGGTATCGAGTTGTTTGGGGATGCGCCGTGAATCCGCAATCGGAGGGAAACCGGGGCGCCGGACGCGGAGAAGGATTTGTTGACGGACTAAAGGACGGCGATCGGATCGCTGTTTGGGCGAGGGCCAAGGTGATTTGATCACACGTATACCTGTTTGGAGATGAGACTGACGAGTGTGCAGCGAAGAGGATGGGAGAACCATGTATTCGGGGTGCGCGTCTTTGTGCGGTACACGATCTAGATGCGCCGCCTTTTCAGGCTTGGGGATGGAAGGTTTGGAATTGATACGAGAGAGATGGTGGAAGTTGTGTACGCACATCCACCGACAAATGTGTACAGTTCCCGTCATCTTCCTCTTCCCTGCTTGTATTTCATTTCTTCCATTCCGAGAAACTCTCGTGCATCTCCTCACATCTCGAACAGCTTTTCTCCTCTTCCATCTCCTTTACGACGTTGCCAGCAACAGCGCTCTTATTATCTTCCCTCTCACAGGAAAGCCCCTTTTCCTGTCCACACATCCGTCTTCACTCGATCCTGTTCCTGCTGCTCCGCCATCTCCATACGTTCTTCGTGGTTCTTCTTCACCATCATTTCTTTGTACGCGTTGTACTGTCGCTCGCAATGTCTGCAAGCCATCCCATTGAGCGCATCTGGCCGCTGTGTAGAGACCATCTACCGTCTCGGATCAACATCTGCCTGTATTTTGCACGTTTTCGGCACTTGGAAGTATTTTCGAATTGCTGATGACCGGTGGCAACATCGAGAAGGGGGCGAAAGGCGTCTCAGGGTGAGGCACGGTGACGTGGCAGAAGACATCTGGTGGACTTGGTGGTAGGACGATGTAGAGCTAGCAAGCAAGAATCTAGGAGCCCATGCTGAAGAAGTTGGGCTGGCGTGAATAGGAGGAGCGGCGATGGCGTGCTCGCATCCCGGCCCCCATGGCTACGGTGCTATGGTGCTATGGTGCTATGGTGCTGGGTACTTGTTGCATGGCAGCTACCGAGGGGGTAGTGAGCTCTGGCAGGATCTTTCGACGCCCGGTATCCACAGTGCGAGTGAGACCATCTCGCTAGGGGATTGCGCCTTTTCCCCTTTGGCGGACGAATGGTTCGCGTGGACCCACCACATCAAAATTGGGTACGAGTCGACGAATTGTGCGATGGGTATTACACAGTAGAGGGACATGCCTCGGTCTTCGATGGCCAATGCCAGCATTCACTGCTGGGCCCCGATGCGGAAAGACGACGACGGCGACGGCATGTGACCTGCGTGTCTCTGTCACGGTGCAGGAGGCAAGCGCGAATGCGTGAGTGCGGGAGTGCGGGAGTGCAAGTGCATGTGTCAGCGACGGATGGAGTGTCGTGCCTTCCTCTCTCCCCAATTCGGGCAGTCAGCACGGGGCGCACCCGCCTTTTACGTACCCGCCGCGAGGGGGCGTGGGGTGCGGGCTTGTTTCTGGGCAGAGATGCTGCAGAGCATGTGCTGTGCATTGCGCTGCAGACGAGGTGGGAAGCAGAACAGCTGTAATGATAGCCATATACTATTATCGACTGCGCTCTCCCGTTCATGCATGCAATCGGGGCCGGGCAGGTGGTTGCAGCGAATGGTGCAGCGAATGGTGCAGCGAATGGTGCAGCGAATGATGCCATGGCCCCTGCTCACGTCCCGCGGGTTAGCACCCCGGCGTTGCGAGGCTACGGGCGTGGGAGCGCGGACTGGGGAAAAAACTCTCAACAGCGGCGAGACGGCGAGGAGCATTCTTATAGGGTGGAGACCGCTGCACCCTCACTGCTCTACTGCCCGCCAGTCCAGCAGCACCACCCTCGATAGCAGCTCCTCACCACTGATAGCAACCCGGCGCTCTCTCCCATACCCGCATCGTCGCCAACACCAACATCCGCCATCGCCATCGCCATCGCCGCATGTTCGCCTTGTCGCAGCTGCTGATGGAGAGGAATGTCAACATTTCATTCTCTCCGAAGCTCTGGAGCGCCGACCTTCACCGCCGCATCTGCGAGTCTGAGTTTGTCTGGACTTGACGACTTCGCCCAAGCGTTGGCTCCCGACGACATGGATACCGAATGGTACAACGGCCGGGATCAATATCATCATCCGAAACTGCATGCGTCGTCGACGCTGCCGCCAGTCCACGAGCCCTTTGATGCAGGCGTGGCCTTCAGCTACCCGTCGCACACGGCTGCCGACGACGCCTTTGGTGCGTCTCTCCTTCTCATGCCCCATCTCCCCGTCCATCTTCGTTCCCCTTCCTCTCCACCTTCCAATTCCTCTCTTCTCTCCGTCGCTTCATCAATCCCGCCATCCATTGTCGTCATATCTGCTGGTCGCGTCGGGTGCGCGCGCTCCATGGCGTCATTGCGCTAGTTTGCACGCAATCCCACGTGACCGGCCCTCACCGGCTCCAGCCAAACATGAACACCCAAGAACGCCCTCGCGTCTTCCCCACGATGGATAGCCACATGTCCCAACCCCCCACCAATCCCCAGGAAACATCCCATTGTCGCCCGATCTCTTGCGATTTCGGCCTTGGATGAGCCTGCCGCTAACGCCCATGCGAAGGCCCATCTTTTTCTTCAGTTGACCACATGAACGGTCACGCCTTCCATCCATATCCCCACGACCACCACGGCGCCTCGCGCCTAGATGATCTGGCATCGCCCATTTCGCCTCTTCAACCACAGTACAATCCGAATGCCTATCGGACGCCCTACCCCGACAGCACTGCGTCGTCGGCCCACAGCGAGGACCCCGTCATTGCTGATGCCGAAGAGGACAAGCGCAAGCGCAACCAGGCCGCATCGGCCCGCTTCCGCCAGAAGAAGAAGCAGCGCGAACAGCAGATGCTGGAGCAGAGCCGCGGTATGCAGGACAGGAACAAGAAGCTGGAGAGCGAATTGGAAGGACTGAAGCGCGAAAACATGTTCTTGAAGAAACTGCTTGTGGAGAAAATCGACAACATGAATGAAGAGGAAAGATCCTTACTAATGAAGACCACGAATGGTGCTCTCAAAACCTAGCTTGAAGCGGTTCTTACCTGTTTACGACGCACCTTCGCTGACTCAAGTCGATTTCCTGGCATTTGCTATTAATAATCGGTATTGGAAGGACTCAATTTTGAAGGAGCAGGGAGTTTTTTTGGTTGCGACTGGAGCGGGAGGCGCGAAGGAGTATTTATATGCTGGTTTGCGAGGAGCCGGATGTCGGTAACGAAGGGATCGGCCGAGAGATGCGACGAGCCGAACACACGGATCACGAATATTTTATGCACCCCCACACGCCACATGCAAGTCTACACTCCTTGATGGAACGAGGGACTGAAGCTGGATTGATTTTACTATGCATGCTGGTTTCCTCCAGGTCTGTCAATTCCATCCTTGTATACATCTTTCTCTTTCTCTCTCTCCCTCCATTGGCCCGAACCACTTTCTCATTTCCTCACTAACCGCCGACGACCACCATCTCTGACTTCTCATCCTTCAAGTGCTGCCCAATGCGACAGTCATCACCTATCTATGACGGACAGACCGTGTTATACCAGTTCAAGGTTGCTGCAGCTCATCAGCATCGCTCCGCAGTATTCGAACTTTGCGACATTTTTACGTACCGATGGCATCCCCGGAGCTGCAGGTTGCTAGCACGCAAGTCTGCACTAAGCTGTAGTAGTTGGTGTCGGCGCAGAAGCAGGTATAGTCGGCGGCGTTAGGATCGCAGGTAGACTGGTTGGCGTTGTCGGTGAGGCAGGTTTGCTGTCGGTAAGAGGTCAGTATCAGTCCGTATCGGTGCTGATGTAGGATGCATAGAGAAGTGGTGCACTGACAGCGCAAGCAGGAGCACCGGAGACGTCAACCGCGAGGGCGCCAGCGGCGAGAAGAGCGATGGCGGTAATGGAGAAGCGCATGGTGGCTGGCTGGTTCGAAGAACAGGATTCAACAAGTCCGATTGTAGTCAAGGCGGCTCGGTGCTCGAAAGATGGTGGATGCTACAGGAAACCACCGCAACGATGCACCTTTTTATACTTCACCCACCAGTCTCTCTATCCACCTCCCGACCACCCCTCAACTATTTTCCGTACCTCCACAAATCGCATCCAAGACCCATTCTCCTCCCATCGGCGCCAACTTCCCCATTCCACCCTGACCTCCGTCAACCTCCAAGTCATGCAATCTGCCTACTCGTCAAGCGCATGTTTACCACCGCAACCATTCACCAAGACCGGCTATCGCTTCACATGCTCGGCGTAGTGTGATGCCTCGGCGCCTTCCTACGTAAAACAGGCCCTTCCCGGAGCTTTTCATCTATTGACTCGGCATCCCTGCGGCGATCCCCGGATGTACCCCAGATTTGAAAAAACGTTCCGATGTTGCTCTCATTATTGCGCCAGAAAGGTGTTGGTGTTCATGATTGCTAAAGGGATAGTGCGCTCGGAAATTAAACTGCAGGCGCGTTGGTTATGGTATGTATGTTGGATGCGGGGGTGGCGTTCTGAGGGGATACAAAATTATGGTGTCGCACCATGGATGAGACGGGAAGGTGCTTATGGATAGATTGCGGGGTACGCGTATTGAGCTGAGGGGTGAAATCTGATGAGGTGAGGGGCTGGGAAAACAAGCAAGCGTTTCGAATAATGTAGGGCAGAATCAAGAGTTGACGTATGATATAGTAAGGGAAGGGTTCAGGAGCGGATGGTGAGCATTTGTCTACAATTGCAGTGACACCATCCATTGATAAGATGTCGTGACGTTAGCGAATAGGTAGGGAGTAGATGGGCTACACTAGTCATCTGTTGTGCGAATAGATGAATTAGCCTGGGCTGGAGAAGATCATCACCATGTGCATCGGCTGACTACTCCTCGGCGATGGAGACGAGGTGCAGGGTTGAATACCTAAATTGCGCCTGGATACTGATGCATGCGGAACCTGGCTGCGTGCATCACCCGTTAGTCTCGCAGGTCAATTCTCTGGAGTGCCATACCTAGTGCAAGTTTGGTAGCGCCCTCGGCCCAGAAATTCTGGGAAGTGTTGCCGAAGTGTTGATACATAATTGGGTTGCCGTATTTCAGAAAACTTCCACCAGCGTCGATCAAATTACGTACGAGAAGGGTGATTGTTTTCAAAAAGAAAAGTAACGACTCCCGACGACTTTCATAGCCCTACTCCCTAGGTATCAAAATCAACATCTGCCGAGGCCGCTTGAACAAGCTAGATAGACCCTACCACTACTGACAGTACCTGCTGCATGTCATCACGCCCCCCTGCACAAAACAAAGTTCAAACTTTGCCTATTCCTCCTCATGACCGACTTTCAAACTATCTACTTTGTCCCGCAATAATGGACTTACCCCATTCTAGAATTGAAGCTTGGTTCCTGTGTTTGTAATTTGACTTGACCTTCAGCGAAGTATGGGTGTTGCACACGGTTTGCTTCGCTGGTGCGGATGCAGTGGGCGTTGGTATTGGTTTAATGGTGTACGCCATAAAGCCTGTCGAAACTGTGGTAGCGAGTTGTACGATTGAGGGTGTGAGATTCGGGGTCATGAATTGACCGTACCTCATGCATGGCTGAGCATGTGCATCAGAGGGGGCTTCAACATGTACGTGGCAAGGATTTGGAAAAAGTGAATTGAACGATCATGTGATCACGTGATAGCGTGATTGGGACCACATCGCGCCTGCCCCACAATACTCTGATTACATCATCGGCTAAATATTCCCAACCCGACATCCGAACATCGCACCACCGCAAGCATACTGAACATCGGGCTTCAACGTCACATACTCACACACGCTGCATCGATATTCATCATGGCGACTGCGGCGGATCCGCCCATCTACAAGCTACCGAACGAGCTGGTTCTGCATGTCGCCCGCCAGCTTCGCGCTCGCTCTTCCCCTTCCCAGAATGAGCTCAACTCGCTCCGCAATTTCTGTCTTACATCTAAGCGACTACACCCTATGGCGACGGAAGAGCTCTATGCCGGCGCATATCTGCCTGTCAGCTGTGGTTGTCATCCTACGGTCAATGCGACTGTACAGTTTCTGCGCACGCTGTTCCAACGTCCAGAGTGGGTCTAAGTATTATGTGATCTCTCTGAATGAGCCTTGCTGAGTGCATGCTTCTAGGCTCGCTGCGAAGATCAAGGCGCTCCGCTTCTCTGTCGTTAGGCGCCGTGTCGATAATCTGTACCGCGAGAAGAGTTTCGCTTTGAAGGCTCTGCGTGAGGAATGCTTCAAGCGTCTCACGGCAATCGGCTACCGCGAGGGTGATCCGTGGTGGACCTCCCTAGTCAACGATGTTGAGAGCGCCTATGCGGGCGTCCTCCTGACTTTGCTTCCCAATCTTGAGACGCTGCATTTTTCAGTGCGGGAGCATCACCGAGGCATGCCAACGTCAGACCCTATGAGCGCCTTCTTCGGAACATCCACGGCACCCACCATAGCGACAACCCTACAAAATGTTCAAGATCTTCACACCACGGATATTGGCTTCATCCGCAACGTCAAGTTGACCAAATTGAAGACTCTTGCTTTCACGCGCGTCAACGTAGGAACAATCATGCAACTCAATGGTCCCAACACGATTCCCGGCGCGGCGGATTTACAAGAACTGTGTATTGGAGTGTCCATTCAGCTTCTTGATGATGCATACATGCGCGAGATGCGTGTCTGCTTGCAAGACCTGTTCGAAGCGCTTGGGTGTAACAAGCTTACGACTCTGCGCATCATGCTGTTTAACGATGCATACTGCCTCAGCCAATCCCCTACTTTCGAAACTGGTTACCTCATGAGCCAGTTGAGATCGGTATCAGCAAATCTGAAAACTCTCGAAATTGATCTTGATCCCGATGACGACACTTTTGAGTGGTCATGGTTCCTGGGTCATTGCCATGAACCCATTGAATCGTTCGAGTCGCTGCCGGTACTTGAGAATCTGAAGATTCCTCAAGGACTTTTGTTCACCGACTTCACAGACGGCGAAGCCACCGGTGTCAGCTTTCACGAGTTACCCGAGACTCTAAAGCGCCTCGATCTCATTGCGCCTGATCTAGATGTGATTTTGTGGGTGAGGGATTTCCTCGATTCTGCGAGAGAGCTGCCGAAATTCAAGACGCTCGTATTGCACTGCCGCGATGGTCTCATTAGCTCAGCTTCAGAGTTCGCTACGGCGGTCAGCTCTGTGTGGCCCGAATTGTACGATGAGTGTGATGTTGAGAGCTTTGTATGTGATGGAAAGGATGGTGAGGAGATGGATCTTGTAGAGTTGTATGGGCTGGATCCTGAGGGTGACTGGGATGATGAGGGCGAGGGCGAGGAGGACGAGGACGAGGACGATGATATGCCTTCTTTGGAGTCTTTCGATGGGAATGCGAACGGTGGCGGACCAGGGGTATTCATCGATGATGTGGACTAGAACTCGAACTTTTCGGTGGCGGGGTCTCGATGATTGGTTCAAGGTCGCGAAATTGCTGTATACGAGACGGTCGTATTGTAGCGCTCATGCAATCGTTCATTGGGTCGGGTATGGGCATTCTCTATGGAGCAGACTTGGCGTATACCACAAGGATACACACATCACTGAAGTTAACCCCCCCTTTAATCCCACCTCACATACTGCACCATCACAATATAAAGTATTAGATTGCAACCGTGACGATGTTCTCCGTACTTCAAACTCCGTTTATTACAGTTAAAGGTTTCACGTCACAATGTACCAACGGTTCCATTCCATATACCTCATCGTCTCTAAAATCCGCTTCAATCCTCCGTCCATCGACACATCCTCAGGGATCTCGGAAAGATACGAATACTTGAGCTTCCCCCCTAGACATGGTCTTCTTTTCCTATCATATAATGATGTGAGTTCCGTATGCTCAAACCCCTCTATACTTTCATCTAAAATCCATGTAAACACCGTAGCCCAGGTTCCCTCGCCGTGTAGATGAACATCCTTCCTCAATACTTCTCTAAGTGTACACAGGTGTCGGCTTGGAAATCTGCTTGGAGCCTGCGCGTCTGCGTGCGCCGCTACGAGGCCGATGGCTGTGAGATGCAGGAGGTGTATGTTGTGAAGATCTTTTAGGATGGATGGTCGAAAGGTCTTATCGAAATGGATGCTTGAGTGCTATGTGATGGAAGGTATTTTTCAGGATCCTCAGTTGATTCACTCCGGCCAAAGTCCTGGCTAGCGCTTCTTCGTCTCCACTTCCCTTGAACTGTGGAGACGGGCAATGACAAATCGGATCCCCCGGGCCAAGAGAGAGACGCAACCAACGTAGAGGTTTGAGTGCCGAGTAATGGTCAAGGAGGACGTGATTGCACAAAGCGATGGCATTCTGAAGCCAGGGACGTGGTCTTGGGGGAAATTCGATGTGGGGGTTTTCGAGGGACGCGAGATGGATATGTTGGAGACTGGAATCAGAGAGAGTGGTCATCATGAGGAGCGTGTAAAATTTTATTGAAACTAACTTGTAGGTTTCGTGGTGATACCTGAATGGATCTTGGGGGTCGGTGTCCGTGTTGAGCTGCGAGTGCTCCCAGAACCAGGAGTACATGGCTGCGACAGGTGTAATGATGGCGATCTTGCTGAGGTTTGGTAAACTGGCAAATATCTCCTGAATTTCTTCTCTTAATCTTCTCATGATTGTATCTTCCAAATTCATCCCAGACCTAGACTCTTTGTCAATCAACCCTAATTTTACATACGTATCGTGCACAAAGTACACGCTCCCCATGCTCTTGTTGAAGTCGGAAAGTTGACTGATGTCGTAGAAGAGATCTTAGCCCTTTGAGAGCGAAGCCTACGAACAGTGTCGAGAAGGCGGTTTTCTCAAGGTCGAAGAGCGTCTTTTGGTAGAGGGCGCGGGCTAGTGTGACTGCACTGCCACCTTTCTCTCACCCACCTCATTGAGCCCTCACCCAAACCATGCTAGATAAGCGGCTCAATGTGTTGAAGATGTTCGTTGATTATCCATCTATGAATGGATCCACAGATGAATGTGGTGGTGTTCCCGAGCTAGTTCTTTGTTGGACTAGCGCACCTCAACCTCTACCTGACCATTCCGTCCCATTCTCCCCACAACGTCCCATTTGGAATCTTGAACTCTTATCATATCATGATATTGCCATCTTATCGCTACCCACTTCACCCCACGAGTGCACAAGCATGGCAAAGCACGCGCAAAACAAGTCACACCAGTTTACCCTTGGCAGTCTTGGCCATATGCAAGTTCCCCGCCCCGTAACACCATTATCGGCACTGAACGAACGTACCGAAACGTCATCGCAAGGAAACTGTTCCTGCAGCGCAGCACGCTATGGCTTGAGAAGGAAGCTCAATAACGACTTTGTCGATTCATGGTGACGGTGACAGTGAAGAGGGTTTCTGTGTGCGTTCGCGTGGTTAAAAGCACTGATATCGTGCTCGGTTACTTCGAGTGATGTGTTTAACGTATAAGTAGCCATGTACCCCGCCATGGATACCATTTCACGCCATTGTAATACCTCAATTTCTAAAGGGAATTGCCTACAGAGATGGTTACGCTGAGGTTTTCGCTAATCGCAGCTCTTGGAGCTTGGAGCGGGGTCGTGCAGGCTCAATTTCCTCCGACGCCGACGGGTATCACAGTGCTTGATTCGCACGTCGAAGAAGGAGTCCGAATCTCTTACAAAGAGGTACGCTAATCTACAGTATTCCAAAGACTTCAAGTTGATCAAAACCCCTAGAACGATATCTGCGAGACAACCGAAGGGGTTCGCTCTTATTCTGGATACGTGCATTTACCGGCTGGAGCTCTTGACGACCTCGGCGTGCGAAACCAGACATATGAGATCAATACGTTCTTCTGGTTCTTTGAGTCAAGGAAGGACCCGCAGAATGCGCCGCTGTCAATCTGGATGAATGGAGGGCCTGGTAGTTCGTCCATGCTTGGCTTGCTGAGGGAGAACGGGCCTTGCTATGTGAACTCTGACTCCAATTCAACGTACCTAAGCGAATGGGCTTGGAATAATGAGGGTGACTATTTAGGCTCTGGTGGGAAATACCATCAACTAACGACAACCCAGTCAACATGTTGTACCTTGACCAACCTGTACAAGTTGGTCTCAGCTATGATACGCTCACAAATGTCACCGTCAATGGTAGCACAGGTACCGTGAAAGTAGCGGATTTCTCCAAAGGAAGCATTCCGGAGCAGAACAACACTTTCTATGTCGGAACCTACGGGTCTCAGAACCGCAATTTGACAACCCAAGGAACCGAGAACTCTGCTCGAGCTCTTTGGAACTTTGCACAAGTGTGGTTCCAAGAGTTCCCCGGCTACAAACCGAACGACAGCCGCATTTCCATCGCAACAGAGTCCTATGGCGGACGCTATGGCCCTGCCTTCGCTGCGTATTTTGCCGAACAGAATGATAGGATCGAAAACGGAACATGGACCGAGGTGAATCAAACGCATATCTTGAACCTCGACACCTTGTTTATCATCAATGGCTGTGTCGATCGGCTCGTTCAATGGCCTGGTTATCCCCAGATGGCATACAATAACACATACGGATTACAGGTTTACAACGAGTCGCGACACGAAGCGGTTCTGGACGCTCTTTACAATAGCACCGGGTGTCTTGTACAGATTGAACACTGTCGTAACATCAGTCTACTCTATGATCCGACGAACCAAGGCTTCAACACCTCGGTTAACAGGGTATGCCAGGCAGCCGAGACCTTTTGTACAGAGCAGATTCGTGACCCTTACTTTGATTCCGATGTCAACTACTATGACATCTCCGTTCCTGGTGCTACTTCCTTTCCTCCACCTTGGTACGCTGGCTTCCTAAATCAACCTCATATCCAACAAGGCCTGGGTGTGCCATTGAACTGGACGCAATCGAACAGTGCTGTCTCAACGGCTTTCAGAGGAATTGGAGATTACCCACGCCCAGGTTGGAAGGAAGATTTGGCCTATCTTCTCGAAGAAGGCATTAAAGTCACACTGGTGTATGGCGACCGTGATTATGCTTGCAACTGGTATGGTGGCGAGCTCTTGTCTCTCGCCATCAACTACACCGACACCGATTCATTCCATTCTGCCGGGTATTCGCCTGTCTATGTCAACAGTACGTACATCGGTGGCCAGGTAAGACAATATGGGAACCTCTCGTTCACACGCGTGTACGAAGCCGGTCATGAGGTACCCGCCTACCAGCCCGAAACAGCGTACAAGATTTTCACCCGTTCACTCTTCAACTTTGATATCTCCACCGGCAACACATCCACAGCCCAAAATCCCGACTACTCGACCAAAGGACCAAGCTCTGTAGCAAACATCACCAACGAGAAAGTGGTCGATCCAGGCTCTCAGTGCTATGTCCTTGATCGCGATCAGTGCACCGATGAGCAATGGGAGACGGTGGAAAACGGAACAGCGTTGGTGAAGAATTGGATCGTGGTGGATAGGAATACAAGTAGTTTGTTCCCTGACTTGGTCAATGGAAATGGAACGACGAATGGAACAAGTCCAAGTACGACGCCGACGCAGCCTGGAGGACCGAGTGCTACGCAAAGCAGCGGTGCAGGACCCAGTGGAAGTTCGTCCACAAATGCCGCGAGTAGGATCTCAGGCGGGATTTGGGGTCTGAGTATGCTTGATAGTGTAGTGGCGGTTATGGTTTTGGGAAGTTTGATGATTACCCTGTGGTAGGCCAATAGTTCTAAAAGAGATCTGGGTTATCATGAAAATCAAACAAATCAAATGGTATTTAGCTTCATTGCAATTCTGTTTAGAGTTTGGTATGCTTTGTTTTATCACGTCTCAACCGTCCTCGCGCGCTACCTTTCACAGCTTTGTACAGCAAATCAGAGCTTCTAAAACAGAACCATCTATGTATGTATATATTGCTGATAACTGTGGCAGTCTTTTGTTTTTCACACCCCACCTTTGTGTTCAGATAATATCTCAAAGTTACCTTTGATGTCAGAAGATTTACTCACTTTTCGACCAAATGGGAATCCCTGGACCTTCAATCTGAGCTTACCACGGCACTTGCCAGGGTGATGACGCAAGAAAATTCCGATAGGCCACCAGGTGGTGCAACGACTCGTACGTGCTGGAATAACTAACCACCGAGGTACCTCATAGAAGCAGAAGATAAAGGGAGACGGGCATAATAAAGTACTCTACCGAGTGTTTCTAGAATAGATGTATTACCTAGTGCTTTACGTAAAACAGCTTTTAACAGATTTATTATATTGTCCTGGTGATGAGGCGAAATGCGCGAATGTGTAGTGGAAAAGAAGCACCACATGATTTCATCCGTGCACGGGCTGGAATTTCTCGCGCGAGATCTCAACCATCAACACACTATCATAAAGCGGCATCGAAGCGATGAAGACCGATTAGTGCTGTTAGTTGTGGTTACCCAACCGGTCAACTGGCAGTAGCCAGCAATTAGTTTGTGTATGATTACCTACATAAGTAGCTCAGAACTAGATAGCTGGCCCGATCGGCCAGATTCAATCGATAAGTCTTACATCAACTTCTGTATATGACTTACAGTTTAGCAAATGCAAATATCATAAGACTCGGCTTCCGCCTACACAAATCATTGATACATTTGAGAGCATCCGGGAGTAACTATTTGTACGAACCCCACTACAGTATGACGCCTCACCTAAACTTTTACTAATGCACGCAAAGCGGCGCTACGATGAGGCCAGCTCATTAATACTAATGTACAATTTTGTTGACCGGTGCGGGTGGGAACTCGTATCAGAGATAAAGAAAACCAAATCAGCTCTACCCTGCGTCACTCCTTTATCAGCTGCAGTTGAGCTAATGTGGTGTTTTGCCGGTTATCTGGGCGAGCCAAAAGTCGGTCGTACGGGATATTCGGGAAGGTAGCACTGGCGCAAATACCATCTTTGCACCCCACGCTCAGCATGCCGCACGATTGAGTGGATGATCGACGCTTTTTTCCCCTCTACTCGGCCTTCGGGAACCGAAATTCAATTTCAGCCGCATCCCAACAGTTTTGACGAGAAACCCGAGAACCCAGGATCCGGTAAAGGTGTGGATCGTTTAAACTTCGCTGTGGACGAGCAGTGGCCAGACGGTGATATTTCGGGCGGTCTCAGGGACGAATTAGAAGACCGGCGCTTTGTAAAGCAAAGCTATGAGATAGATCGAGATAGGATCATGAAGTTGTAAACGTAGTATGAGGAAACTGCTGACTATCCAAGTCGCATACGCGATCGAGTTTTATCTGTTCCGTGTACGGTCTAATGTTTGGTCACTAACGCTTGTAGAACGAGACTAACCAGTGAACTACACGTGGGAGGAAGTGCAGGGGTGAGTCCGTTGTCGGGAGCCATGCTGAGACTGACTGCCTTGACATAAAGTAAGGTTTTGGTAATGTCCTCTGTAAGCTTAGCTTCTACGGTACATTCACCCTGGTTCGGGTCTGTAGCGTCGAACTATCCCAACCTTCACTTGCTGATTGGTTAGATCCACCTATTTCACCCTTGCAAAGGATCCTTGCAGGGCCCAAATACGGCGAATTAATCTTCTCACATGTGATGGTGGGTAGATATGCCACAACGGTTCAGTGAACACTGTTCGTTCAGACCCTAGGCCCAACTTGGAACTAGTGGAACACACACACATATATAGCTGCACTCAGTAGATCACTGCCAATTTAGTGCAGCTCCCACACATGGTTTCTCCGTGATATCACAGTTCCCAGAGTCAGTTCGGGATATCGAATTGGCTAGAAATCGACGCCCATAGACCCGAACGGGGGTGGCTGTACTTGTTGTGGCTTGGCCTTGGTAAACAGTACCCCTACTCTTGGCTTAGGCCTATGCAAATGATAAGAATAGCGCTAATCAGCTTGCGAAGGCAGGTCTCGTATTTCGGACCAAGTTGTAGAGCTTATCTCGGCTGACGAAAGTTTCGTACTTTGGAGAGCTCTGTGATTGTTGAGGAAGTTCCTAAGTTGATGCTCGGCATAAAAAGCCCCAAGGCTGACATGGCTCAGCGGTGGACAGAGCAGGATCGCGAACATCACAATTAACGCTAGCCAGGTTTCGAATCTTCGTGAAGTTGCCGATCTGCTGCCGGAGGACCTGTAGTTGGCCAAGAAGTCGGTATACTATGCATGTAGCTAAACGGTGACGCCGTCGCATAATCCCAGATAAGAGACACACGCTAGGCTCAATGGGGCAGTGTTCGATAAGGCCAATCAGATAACTTGGATCAAGCCCTTACAGCCAATTATAATAGTTTTCATTTACCCCACGTAGCTGAAAGGCAGCTTACTATGGTACATGCCCTAATTATTGTGGTTGGTCATAGCTGGTGGTCCGCGCGTCTGGCCAGGGCGCTCTCAGTTACAGCAAGCTCAATTATCCATAATCCATATTTAAAAAACACGGCGTTGGTACGATCTCAAGTAATAAGTATCTGGGGATAGTGATAAAATTTATCTGATGTTTTTATATAAGTATTTAAGCTGAATATCATCAAGAACTACTATACCGCCCTGGCCGGACGCGCGGACCACCAGCTATGACCAACCACAACAATTAGGGCATGTACCATAGTGGTTAACAATGAGGCTGAGAAGGGCTATATAGTTAGCCACATACCTAGTTGCTGGATGTTATCCAATGTTGCCCCTTTGGGCCTGGCATGAGCCTTGGTGCGCTTACCTCCATGATGCCGCGTAACATGCTAGACTTGTAGGAGGAATTGGTAGTAATGGAAATGGTGTTCCTGGAACATTTTACGCCAGTCTTTCTTCTTGGAATCGCAAACGGCAAATGAACGCCACGGTGCCGTACCATGAAATCGATGGGCGAGGTTGACTGCGGAGAATACGAAGCGTGAGTAGTATTGCAGCGTCTATTGTAGCCCATTAGCATTTTTGGGATTCGCTACCATAGTACAAGACAAACAAATGAGACACCTGCATCACCCAGATCTCACATGTACACGATCTCGAGAAAAGCATGTGGTTGCACGACGTTGAGGATACCTTTTGGCGGGTTGCATCCGTGGCCAATCAAAAGCGACCTGCGGCGCATCTCCCGTCCCGATTCCGCAGTCTCTGCAGGGGCATGCCTGACCTACAACAACTCAAAATGAACACCCACAGCAATGATATTTTGCCTTCATAAAACACTCGACCTCCTTGTTCTCGAGTTGAAGGTCGTATTAAACACTGGGCTGGTCGTATTGACCCAACTCTAGGCCCTCAATCCTTCCAAACTGCCTCGGTAATCAATACCCACAAGGAATCTACTAACGAACAATGACTAAGTAGGGTTTAGAACGTGACAGCCCACCGGTTTCGCCGGACCACGTCGCTCAACCTCACTAAGGATGTCCGGCTAACTACATTCAAGAAGCCTAACGTAGGCCGTCCTCGAAGGGATTCCAAAAGCGACCTTTAGCGCCGGGAGCCGCTCGATTCTCGCGGTAGCAGCGTTAACGCCGCTCGAAGAACGCCCCATCCTGTGTGAGACAAAAGGATGCCGTTTGTACCATGTACCTTCCAGATACCCCGCCTGATACGACATTTCTTCCCTTCTTCCACCATAGCAGCGCAGATCTCGACACGCGTACCCAACTGTGCGCTCTTCGGACCAAACCTGGATGAACAGTTTTTCTCTCTCCCATGTGACAGACGTTTGATAGCACTATCGGCGTTCAAATTCCAACATGCATGGAAGGCAATGTAGCCCTAGCCGTTGCCTACTCTATAGAGACACACCTGCATTCCTGATGCAAGCCCATAAGATATCACACTCCGACCGCCCTTGGCCAAGTGATTTCAACCGCACGCTGGCATCCAAGTAACAGAAACGCGTTTATATAGGCGCATTTGCGGGTACTGCCCCATTTTCCGCGAACGCACGGCGTAATTTCGATTGCCGTCCAACAGCGAACCTGGGACGTCACGCTAGTGGCGCACACCTAGCCAATCCCGCTGTCACGATAACCCCGCGTAGTGGAGCTGCTTTGAATTTTAGTAGAATAGGCACAGTCAAGTGACGGTGTAAGGGTATCTTCAAGGATTAAATGGACCGCAAGGACGTATCCACCCAATTAAACTTGCATTCGGACCCTAACGAGAGGATCCCGCTAGCGCACCGGGCCGAAGGCTTCGACTGACACCATTCTTGACAAGGGCCAACAAACTGGTGGAGTATCAGTTTCTTCTATTCAAGGTTAGCTGACCATCAAGAAGCTAGGATGTGCTGCATGCACGGCACAAAATGTCATCCAAGAGCCTTCATAAGTACAGTGACCCTGGTTGGGAACCCAAAATTGGCAAAGGGAAAGGGCGGCATGGTTCTATAAACGCCTGCAACAAGGTGTAGAGCGCGTAAAGCGCGGTCACATTGAATTATTATGATTGGTAAGAGACTTGGGTCTTTCCTCTCTTAAGGACCAGGCTTTCCGCCGATGAATCCAGAGTGTGTCGCGACAAGAGTTTTTCACTGGCAGCGCCTGTGCAATGATGGGCAAGAACGAATATCCCCCTACGCCTGTGAGCGTTTCTACGGAGGACGACAGTCCGGGACGAATTACCCCATCCGATGACTTAGTGAGTATGGAGAAGCCGTGTGAGTTTACGGTCCTAACACACCTGCAGTCCCACACCCATGATGTAGCTATTGTGGGCATGTCCTGCCGTACCGCTGGCGGGAATGATACTCCTGAAAAACTCTGGAAGTTTCTGATGGAGAAGAAGCATGCTTCTGGCGAAGTGCCCAAGAAGCGATGGGAGCCATGGATCCGAAGAGACCCACGCAATGCAAAGATTCTCGAGAAAACAACATCCAAAGGCTATTTTATCAACGATCTAGAAAACTTCGATGCTGCTTTCTTTGGCATCTCGCCAAAGGAAGCGGAGCTCATGGATCCTCATCAGCGTTTGGCTCTCGAGCTATCCTGGGAAGCTCTTGAAAATGCCGGCATCGACCCCAAGACGCTCTCCGGCTCAGATACGGGTGTCTTCATGGGTGTTGACTCAGACGACTATTCACGACTCATCATGGAGGATCTCCCGAACGTTGAAGCTTGGTCCGGCATCGGTACTGCGTACCACGGCATCCCTAATCGAATCTCATACCATCTCGATCTCATGGGTCCTAGCGCTGCGGTCGACGCAGCATGTGCTTCTTCCTTGGTAGCTATTCATTTGGCCTACCAGTCTGTCGTCTCAGGAGAGTCCAACGTGGCTCTATGTGGCGGTGTGAATGTCCTCGTAGCACCTGGACTCACGCATATGCTCCAAAAAGCCGGTGCTTTATCACCCGATGGCGTCTGTCTTTCATTCGATGACGATGCGCACGGCTATGCAAGAGGCGAAGGAGGAGCGATCGTCGTACTCAAACGGTTAGCCAGTGCCATGGCCGATAACGACAATATCATTGCGGTGATGAAAGGCAGCGCATCGGCACAAGACGGAAAGACAAATGGCATCATGGCGCCTAATTCGAAGGCGCAAGAGCTAGTCGCTCGCCAGGCACTGGCTAGAGCCGGCGGTATCGACCCCCTGACCGTCAGCTATGTCGAAGCGCACGCTACTTCGACCTCGCTCGGTGATCCAACAGAGATCAGCGCGATAGCCAAGGTTTACGGAGTGGGGCGGCCGCGCGATGCTCCGTGCATGGTTGGCTCTCTCAAACCCAACGTCGGCCATCTCGAAGCCGCTGCTGGAGCCATCGGGTTTGTGAAGGCTGCACTAGCCGTGAACAAGGGTGAGATGGCGCCTCAGACCCTGTTCAAAAAGCCTAACACACGCGTCGACTGGGACAACGCTGGCATCCAGGTTGTTAGTGACCCAACCCCATGGCCTCAGACTTCGGGTCTGCGCCGTGCTGCCGTATGTTGCTATGGGTATGGTGGTAGTGTGTCCCATGCCATTCTTGAGCAGACACCTCGAGCCTACGTCGACGCGCAAGCCTCGCGGAGTGCAAGCACTAAGATCAAGGCCGGATTTGAAGGTGCTGCGACTCTTGTCATATCCTCATTCCAAGAGAAAAGACTCGCAGGCCAAGCTAGCCTTCTTGCCGACTGGATCGACGTAGAAGGGAGGTCAGAAAGCCTTCTAGCTATTGCCAGCACCCTCTCCCAACGTCGTGCTGCGCAGGACTACAGAGCCAGCTTCGTCGTTACCAGCCATGATGAGGCCATCCAGGCCCTACGGAACTTTGCCCAGGGAGGCTCTGGGCAATGGGCCGTCAGCAACCGAGTCTTCGGCAGCAATGTCAAGAAGGATACGGTGTGGGTCTTTTCCGGTCACGGTGCGCAATGGCCGGAAATGGGCAAAGAGCTCCTAAAGAACAGCATCTTCCACGATGCTATCGCCGCATTGGATGCGCTTGTTCAGTCTGAAGCCGAATTCTCCCCTCTGAAAGTGCTAGAGAGTGGTGACTTGGGTGGTTCCGACAGAATCCAGATACTGACGTACTTGGTGCAAGTTGCCCTCGTCGAAGTGCTCAAGTCCAAGGGCATCGAACCACAAGCTATCATCGGCCATTCGGTCGGCGAGATTGCAGCGTCGGTTGCGGCAGGCTGTCTCACTCCGGAAGAAGGCGCCGTTGTAGTGTCGCGCCGGGCCAAATTGTATGCTCAGGTTCAGGGTCAAGGTGGTATGGCTCTTGTGCATCTGCCTTTCTCGCAGGTCAATGATGAGCTCAAAGGAAGAAGCGATGTAGTCGCTGCCATTAACTCATCGTCTTCCTCTTGTGTGGTCAGTGGGGAGACTGCGGCCTTGGAGCAGTACGTCACTACTCTCAATGAGCGAGGTATCAAGACTTTCAGCGTCAAGACTGATATCGCATTTCACTCACCTCTGCTTGAGAAGCTTGTCAATCCTCTGCGAGAAGCTCTTGCTGGAGCGCTCAACCCGCGACCAGCTAGCGTTCCCATCTACTCGACTTCCAATACGGATCCACGTTCTGAAGCTCTGCGTGATACCGAATACTGGACCACCAACATGGTCGCCCCAGTGCGACTACACGAGGCGGTCGAAGCCTCGATCGGTGACGAATTGCGCATCTTCCTGGAGGTGGCTACGCATCCTATTGTATCACATTCCATCAACGAGACTCTTACAACACGTGGCTTGGATGAATCCGCGACCATTGGTGTCATGAAGCGCAATACTCCTGCTGAAAGAAGCATCCTCCACGCTATTGCTCAGCTGCATACTTTGGGAGCTCCTGTTGACTTCAAGACCCAGATCGGTACGAATGGTTGGTCATTCACTTTGCCTTGTACGCCCTGGGTCCAGAAGCCATACTGGAAAGAGGTTGAGACCGGTTCTGTAGGGGCTGCTCAGCAACACGATGTCGACAAACACACTCTTCTAGGACAAAGTACTGAAATTGCTGGGACTAATGTGCGCGTCTTTACCACCACACTGGACGATAAGACCAAGCCGTACCCTCTCACTCATCCTCTTGACGGAACGGAGATCATACCCGCTGCTGGATACTGCAACACTTTCCATCATGCCACCGGTGCAACGATCCTTGATGGTCTACAACTACGCACTCCCTTGTCCATGACGCCAGATCAGCGCGAGGTCCAGATTCTGGTCAAGGACGACACCCTTCAACTTTCCTCCCGAGCCAAACCCTCGCAGAACTCATCAGACGCTGCGCCTCAATCCTGGACCACGCACAGCTACAGCAAGTGGATCGCTACCGACATGACTCCTTTCCAAAAGACTTACGACATCGAGGCTGTCAAGAAGCGAATTGGTACACTTCTCCCTAATGGCTTTGCGTGGGACTTCCTCCAAAAGATTGGTGTTTCTGGTATCGCATTCCCGTGGGCTGTTCAAGAACATTACGGCAACGACACAGAGATGATTGTGAAAATGGACATGGACCCTTCCATTGACACGATGCCGTGGGATTCACAGTCCTGGGCTCCTTTCTTGGACGCTGCGACCTCTGTCGGCTCATCTATCTTCTTCAAGTCGCCCAAGATGCGCATCGTCTCCGGTATCGACCAAGTACAGTTCGTTTCAAGCGCGCCTCCTCCAAAGGTTGGGTACTTGTACATTGAGGGAGCGAATGACAGCATTGGTTTGGCGGCTCACATTAGCGTAATTAGCGAGCAGGGCGAGTTATTAGCCAAGCTTCAGTCGATGAGATTTTCTGATGTTGAGGCCGCTTCAGATCGGACTACGGGTGTCGATGCTCTAATCCATCAGCTGGCTTGGATACCGCCTGTCTTTTCGGAGAAACCATTGCCGCTCGATCATGTTGTCGTCGTCTCCGACGATGCCGAGCTCTCGCAGATTTATACCGATCAGTTGAAAGCACAGGGGATGTCGCCTGCTCAGTTGGCTTCTGCCCACGACTTGGACCAGCCTACCGCTCAAAAGATTCTCAACGAAAAGGGCGCCGTCGTGCTGTACATCCCCGGTCGTGTCAGCTCTATCGAGGAGGTACCCGAGAAAGCACATGCTTTCACCTGGGAAACAGTCAACATCATCAGACACCTCACAACGCTCAAGACTCCGCCAAAGCTATTCATCATCACTAGTAACATCCAGAAGAGTGAATCATTTTCCTCGCTCGCACAAGGTCCACTTATCGGGTTCGGCCGGATTGCATCTCAGGAATACCCCGAACTCTGGGGCGGTCTCATCGACAACGAAGGCACATCTTTCCCTCTTCTTGCTATCAAGTACGTCCAGGACCAGGACATTATCCAGATGAAAGACGGACTCCCACGCGTCGCACGCATGCGACCCTTCACCAAGAGTCAACGCCACAAAGCTGGTTCCAGCAAGACGCTTCTTCCAAAGCCTGAAGGCACTTACATCGTTACCGGTGGCTTTGGCGATCTCGGCCTCGAAATTCTCGATTTCTTGGTGGAAAAGGGTGCTCGACGTATCGTGGTCGTTTCGCGCCGGAGTCTCCCACCTCGTCGCCAGTGGCAGCATGTTACCGAGCAAATGAAGCCTGCAGTCGACAAGATTCAGCAGCTCGAAGCAAAGGGTGCAACCATCCACAGCATTGCCCTCGACATCGGCGCCCCCAATGCTTCGGCCTCACTTCTGGATGCTCTTGATAATCTGTCGCTGCCGCCTGTCCTTGGTGTCGTGCATGCGGCCGGTATTTCCGAGATCGGTTTGATCAAAGATACTACATCGGACAACTTCTCCCGCGTATTCAGTCCCAAAGTTGCAGGTGGTCTCGCCCTCCACGCCGCCTTCCCACCCAACACCGTCGACTTCTTCGTCCTTTTCTCCTCCACCGGTCAGCTGGTTGGCACATCTGGACAATCGCCATACGGATCTGCGAATGCCTTCCTCGACACGCTCGCTGTCTACAGGAGGGCACAAGGCGATAACGCCGTGGCGTTCCAGTGGACGGCTTGGAGGGGCATGGGTATCGCAAACCTTGGAGACTTCCTGGACTTCGAGCTTGCAAGCAAAGGTATCACCGATATCACGGTTGAGGAAGGCTTCAAAGCATGGGAGGAAGTCGGCAAGTACGATACAGATCATGCGGTTGTGACGCGGGCTCGTATCCTCGACGCCGACGAACCGATCCCGATCGACCTCGTTGCGGAAATCGTTCAGCGTCGCGCGCCCACAAAGTCTTCTTCCGCTGCATCCCCGAATGCATCTTCCGCTGCTCCTTCTGCCGGTAGCAACGATCGTCCCACGGGTGCAGCACTCAAGCCTTGGGTTCTCGAGAAGGTGAAAGGGTGCCTGAGCACGGTACTTCACCTTGATGTCGAGGAGATAGATGATCGAGCGGCAATTGCAGACCTTGGCGTTGACAGTGTCATGTCTGTGGGTTTGAGGATGGAGATGCAGAAGTCCTTGGGGATCAAGGTGCCGCCTTCATTGTTGTGGAAGGAGGATACCGTTACAAGACTTGTGGATTGGGTATGTGGGCAGTTGGAAGAGAAAGAGTAAGTAGTTCAGACTGTGGAAAGTATTGCCGAAATTTTGACGCATGATTTTACGTTTGCGGTTGTACTGGGCGTTGGGGATCCGTATTTAGAGTGAAGTAAATTTGTATCTAGACTGATTTTGATAGTAGCATGTATGGGTGGGTTGATGTTTAGCGAGGGGTTTCGGTGTTTCGTTCGTTTCCTTGTCAGCCTCTCTTCATATTACATATATCTCTCTCTAGAGACGGTCTTTTGCTTCGCCTTCAACTGCTAAGTAGTCTATTTCTTGAATCAATGACATATATGCTCATTCTACATGTTCACCCTTGTCCCACGATTGTTACATCATTCTTCGGTCTCCCCTTCGCCGTTCTTCTCTATACCAGTTCTTTCACCCAGCATATCTGGTTCTTTCACGACAAACCCCTTCGCCAAAAACGCCGAGCTAACAATGACACCCAGCCCGGCCAGCCCTATCGCCATGTACAACGCGCCCCTGTACCCCTTCAACTGATCTTCCATCGTTTTCCCTCCGTTATTGACGTGAACTTCCACGGTGCCTGCCACGCCTACACCAATGGAGATACTGTAGTTCACCACTGTATTGACCAAACTAGCGCCCACACCTTGATGTTCCTTCTTCACTTTGTCGGATATGATCAAAGTTGCAGCAGGGAAACTCATGTCCATGCCAAAAGGCATGAACAACGTACATACAAAGGTTTGGGCCCAGTAGGTTTGCGCGACAGGTGCGGTGGCGATCAGGATGTTGCCTGTCAGAAAAGCGAGCATAGAAATACTACAACGACCTGTTAGCGAATGGCTGCGAATCACATCATGATATATACTTACAACATTACCCACGCAGGACCTAGACGCCCTATTACCTTCCCTGTCAAAATGGCTGCTATGGCACCGGCTATAGCGAGAGGAGAAACCATGGCGATGGTGAGGAGAGGCGATTTGTTGCGTTGGAGTTCGAGGAATTGTATTAAGTAGTAATTCCAGATACCTAGCTGTCGTCAGTCTTGTAGCCATGGGAGGAGGAAGAGACGGGATGACGTACCGAAACTAGCCCATCCGCAAGCGACGCATCCGAGGACGAACGAAATGTCGCTACTCAACGCATCGAATGGAATCAACGGCTTCGACGCAACTCTCATCTCGATCCAGAAGAAGACTGGAAATAACAGGATGCCTGTAATGAGCAGGACGTAGATATAAACCGAATGCCAGCCGAAACCAGGCGCTTGATTCCAAGCGAAGTTGAATAGAATCATGGCTGTGAGACCGACCGAGGCGCCGAGAAGATCGAGGTCGACAATCTTCTGTTTGAGTGCGAGACGTTGCATTTCAGGCTTCACGGGCGGAGAAGGAAGGATTAAGAGGGAGAGGATGGCCAGGCATATTAGGGCGATCGCGAACGTGAAGAAGGTCCACGGCCACCAGATGAGACTCCAACTGCCAGCAAAGGCTCCACCGACTACTGCGCCACCTGATCGATTGTTAGAGAACCCATCTTTCCGAGCCGACATGATGGATACAAAGGCCGGCAGTAAAAGTCTGGATAAGCTTCTGAAGGTGACGTTTACGTACTAGGAGCAGAAGCGCCAAACAAACTGAACACCATATTCTTCTTGCTGCCCGGTCTATACGTTGCCCCAAGAAACCCAAGCGAATTCGGCATCAAGATTGCTGGCCCAACACCTGCCATGACTCTGGAGAAGATGAAAAGCACTTCTCCACCCCACACACTCAGCCCCCCAACCAAACTCCACAAAGCAAACCACGCATATCCTATGACGATCATCCGTTTGTAGCCAAAAATATCGCCCATTCTTCCCGAAGGCAGAATGAAGCTACCAACAGTGAGGGAATATCCCGCAATAATCCATGAAAGGACACCCGGAGTGTTGATGTTGAGTCCGCGTCCGATGATATGAAGGATGGAGAGGGGACCTACCAACGCCATTTGCGTGGTGAATTGCGCGCTGCATAGTAAGCCGACGAAGAAAAATTCGTGGATTGGGGAGAGGTCTTCTGCGGTGGAGTTTGTGCGCGCGAGGGAGGGGCTGCGGGAAGTGTCGGTGTAGGTTTTGGTGTTTATGAGATCGGATATTTGATTATCGTCATTGCCGGAGTTTGGTGGTTAGGTTTCCATCTCTTCCTACTTCTTTCCTGATGTGTCTAATGGAAAATGCGGTTGGTGCTGTCGTGAAAGGAGCTCAAATACCAAGTAGCGAAGGGAGACGGCTACGCTCGTACCCAATCCCTGAACTGTTCTGGATTTCCTTCTCATAGTGATGCGAGTAACATCCTTTTCACCATTCCTAGCGGACGACAAAGCAGACTAATCAATATCTATCAGCAATCCGTCAGCGCGGAATTAGTACCAACACCTTCAGCTGAGTAAGAATGTGAGTACGCTCGCGGGTTCGGTACTCAAGCGCCCGAGTGGTCACGTCTTTGCCACTGACCTTCTTATTCGTTGAGATGCACTATCAACCCACCTAATTGGTTGATTGAGATTGAAAAGGTCACGTGACTCTTGGATCACCTGTTTTGCTTGGTACTCGTTTCGGCTGTCGTGGTATGTCATCCAGTTGTTGAAAGAGGATTTCAAAGCTGTCAAGCTTTGATGCTTGTGTTGGATAGAGCCGAGAGAATTACGCTGTCGATGAACATCGTCTGGCAAACTTCCCAGCTTACTCATATAAAAACTAGCTCTGATTGACGTTGTCATGATCAAACGGAGGGCGACCGCATAAACCGAACTGCTCAAACCTCTACCAAGTTTATCGGACGTCCATCGTGGAGGAACAAGCCCTACTACATTACAGGTTCTTTCAGACACAGATCGAGCATTCCTACTCTTTTCGACCGACGTGTCAGTATTGGATTCGTCGCATCTTCGTCATTTTTATACATGGTTCAAATGTCCATCCACATCACACTCAATGCCTGTGTCCCTCGGGCCCACAGTTATACCCAAAAGCCCTCCTCACCCGTCTAGCCTCCACCATCCAATCCTCCAACTCCGCCTCTCCCCTCCTCTGCACATAGCCGCCCACAGCCGCCATCTTGTTATACACCCCAACATGGGCACCGTTCTCCAATCCCGTCTTTCCAGTAACAATCAGATTCAGCCAGGCTGCAAGCCTATACCCTGCTTTCGCAATCTGCACCTGAATGACGGGGATCTGGAGATGATATTAGTAAAGCTCAATCGGAAGCGCCGCTGAAGATGGTTACGTACCGCAGCATCATAATACTCCCCCTGCAACTCCTGACCCTTCACCGCATCTTCACCTTCCGGCAACACCGCCGAACAAACGAACGAGTTTGCATCGGTCGCCCAAACTACCGCACTGGAGATGCTGTCATTCGCATTGATGCCCGTAAGCCACGAAGTCGTTTGGTTCGAGTACTTCCCACTCTTGATCTCCGCCACAAGTTCCTCGGACCATTCCTCGGCGTCCTTCAAACTATATCCGCCCCGTAATTTCTCTGGGATGTTCGAATCCCAAATATGATGCAGATTCGTCGCGGTGCCGTTGAACTTGACATCAATCGTGTTTCCACCTACGGCGAGATTCTCGACATGAAGCGGTTGGTGAATATCGCCCAGGAAATGAATCACCCATTTCAGCGCTTTCTGTCGCTCGACGGTGCCGATAGAAAGGTCTTTCACGCGCGTAGTGTAGTTTGCGATCGCAGACACGATACATCCTTCTTCTGGGCAATCACGGTCATAGTCTATGTTGCAGGATGAGGGTGGCGTGTCGAGCGCGTCAATGTAGTGCAATGGCGCAGAGAAGGTGCCTTCGGCGGTATAGCGGTAGGAATCAGCCCAGGTTGCTACGTTGGCGAGGTAGGCGGCAGAAGAGTCATTCAGCAGGGTTTTGGCGTAGGTGATGGTGTCCGGGGCAAGGAAGGATTGGGCGATGTAGGCTACCGTGTCATGACCCAGTGTACCCCATGCTGTGGCGGGGGAGGCGAGGGTTAGGAGAGAGAGGATCGTGGGTTTGGTGATGGTCATGCTGGGCAGCGTGGAGGATGAGGTGGGATGTGGAAGACGGCGTCAAGGATTCTGGATCAGGGACGACGGCAATATATGTCAATCAAAGCTGGAAGGTAGACATGGCCAATGTCATTTCACTATCAACCATTCGGCCATCACCGTTCAAGATCGCCACACCTCATCATCCCATTCCCCACACAACACCCAGAACGCGCCTGCTAGAGCCGCGGCGATCTAACCGTATTAGGAAGGCGACCGACCGGATTCCGGGATCGGGCCCAAATGAAGAAGGCAGTTTGCGGTAACGATTGGATGGTCGTTTTGTAGTACATGCAAGGGACGGAGATGGCAAAGGTAATGCGCGGGCCCAATTGACAGATGGATAGATGGGAATGGTTCTGTTTCGTACGTGCAGCGGATGCATGTGCAAATGTAGAGAGAGACAGAGGACCGAATTTTATGGGGTTAGCAATACCGAAAAACGTGATGAAGGGTATCTCATAATGCGTGCCAACGTCTAGAATAAATGAAAAACATGGGTGTGTGTTTGTGTATCTACAGCGGTATGGGTTCCGCTTGCCTTGGGCGTCGTTGGCGAACAGGGTTATCGTCGACGGGCTGATCTGCAAAGTCGTCGGTGTCGGTGAGTTCTTCGGGCTCCTCGGGCGGTGGAGGTGCGCCCTCGAAGAGACGAATCCACCATGCGGGAGGGTCGAGGGGGCTGTGGTTGTTGTGGAGCGGTGGGTAGACGTCGTTGAAGAAGTACCAGACTGACAGCGTTAGCGCGATGACGTGTCACTTCAAGTAGGAAGACGAACTGTGGCCTACGACAATCCCACACATCTCATCCTTGGGCACAGTTCCGTGCATGACGAGCGAAAAGCACAGCAGTACCCACGGCAGATACGGCGCCTTGAAGACCAACAAGCCCAGAAAACTAAGCAAAGTATCCGGGTTCTTCCGGCTCCAGATGTAGATCAGAGTGCTCGACAGCGCCGACCCCAGAAAGGCCATGGAGAACATTGGCGCTATACATAATAGCAGGGTGGAAGCGAAGGTAAGGAGCCACGAGAAGTGGGCCGGCGAGCGACCGGACGATTCCTCGAGAAGGCGCGAGTAGCGCTGGAGGAAGAATATATGGTAGAGCAGGTCAAGACTCAGCGGGCCAAAGTAGAAGAAGGTGGTAATCAGGCGCCAGTACTTTTCCATGTCAGCAAGGGTGCAGGGGCGGGGGCGCGAGGGCAAGGTACCTGGCTTCTGACGAAGACGGTCCTGAAGCTGTAGAAGAGCTGGAAGGGCGAGATGATGTGGCATTGTACGAGCACGCTTGCGCTCAGGGCAGCCGTCATCCACCAGCGCGTGCAGATGGGCATTTCGTAGAACCATTGCTCGAGCGGGAACTGGCCCATCATGCCGTCGCCGCCGGCGAGTACATTTGCCATGGTGGAGTTTGGCGGTGGGAAGGCGTCCGACAGGCAGCGAGCGACAGTAATGGCGTCGGCGTGGTGGAGTTGTGGGAGAGTGCGGTGTGTGTGTGTGTGTGAGTGATGGGCGTTTGAGGACGGCAGGCGTGAGGACAGCTGGAGCAATGGTATATGGTATATTAGTATATTCGCCGGCGACTCACAAACAGCCGTGCCCCCCCAGTGAACGACAGTTTCTGGTTTCTGGCTACGTAACCTATCCGATTGCGCCAGCGCCAAGCAATCTGATCTTATCTGATCCGTGCGATTATCTAATTTATCTCGGGGCGATGTCACTGCATCATCACGTGACTATGACAGGTACACAGCCAACATGAGCCGTTTGACGGGTGGCCCAAGCTCTTTCTTTCATCCCAGGCGCATTCCCCAGCCCCCCCTCCAATCCAATGCATTTTGCGCTCATGGTAGTCCATCAACACCAAGTGCATGCAAGTGAACAGCTGCTGCCACTCTCCCCCAGGCTTAATAATTCTTCCCTCTGCATCCTGACGCAAGACTTCAGTATCCCACTTCCAAAAGCTTGACGCGCCTGGTCGGATAGCTTCGCGTGACGCGCCCGTGTCCCAGCCACCGCATTTCGAGGACTTACTGCCTTCTCCATCGCAACCGTAATCGCAAACGTCGAACAGCCCGCGATGCCGCCCAAAGGAACTGCCAGGCGCAATCTCGCGACACCGACGCGTGGAGGAGGAGCTGCAGGCCGAGGCGGACGCTCGAAAATGCGCTGTATGTATATGTATCTTCGAAAGCGCGCTTCGGGAGGATGATGGCTGACTCTGTGGACAGACAAGCAGCCTGGTCCAGCGCCGGACCACCAGAAGAGAAAGTTTAAGCCTGGGACTGTCGCTTTGAGGGAGATTCGCAGGTACCAGAAAACCACCGACTTGCTCATCCCGAAGGCGCCCTTCCAGCGATTGGTAAGTGCCCGCCATCATCCGAGTCGAGTGAGTTGGCCTAACTTTTGTCGCAGGTCCGAGAAGTCATGCACTTGATGGCCGGCGACGACGGACCCACCCAGTTCCAGAGCCAAGCCATCATGGCTCTGCAAGAAGCTACCGAAGCTGTCCTCGTCTCCATCTTCCACGATGCGAATCTGTGCGCAATCCACGCCAAACGTGTTACGATCCAGCAGAAAGATATACAGCTTGCCCGCCGGCTGCGCGCAGCTTGGGGAACGCGAGTCTGACAGCCGTGTGTAATTGGCAGTGCGCATTCTACTGAGACGAATAGGGCAGCATCAAGGCGGAGTTTGGTTAGGTTTTGGCATGCATTTTGGTCTTCGTCGTATCATGGAAGGTGGAGTGTCAGCTTCGGGCACCATCCGGCGGTTGAAGACGCGATGTTGCGTTGGCGTTGTAAGGCTAGGCTATGGTGTTGATGGCGATACCGCCCGGGTTGTTGTTTTTTTGCCGTCTTCCCCATACCATTCCCATTCGAGCGTCCTGTCCCGTGGTCAGAGGATCAAATTTGTAGTAATCCAAGATACTTCAAAGTCATAATCGGGTACTCGGGAGTGAGAGGCGACATCGGGATCACGCTAACTGGTCGTTCTTGCCTGGTGAAGCGCGCCCCTCTTTATCGATTTTTACTCCAACTCCAAGACATCGCCATCGTCATGCAATACGCAGATCGAACATTCTCTCGAATGCGAACCGTCCGAGACCGTTTTGGTATTGGAGAACCCTGCATCCACCCAGCTCCACATCGCATCTCCGCCACGGTGAAGAAACGGAAGTAGAGAGGAGGACAGAAGAACTGATACACCGAAGACGAGCACGCTGTTCCGTTCACGCGCGGCTATCAATCCGTTGGACCTCATTCGCTCGCAGACTACTTCATCATCAACCGCCAACCACCCGCCTGGCGATCCGGCGGCCCGGCCCTGCACGAGCTGATCCTACGCGAAACGCACCCAATCTTCCGGTCCAAGCTCCGGGTGTAATCCATTATTCTCTTCATCAGTTCGAATGATAGAATCGCAGGCATTGTCGCAGTGGTGTAGAAATTGCCCAGGAACTTTTGATGCCTCCGACCAGACACAATCCGTTCCCCAAGGCCACAACTTCCCTTGTTGCAGAGAACCAACTGTAATCTACCGTTACTTGATCCCAACCCTGCGGTCTGAAATAGTTCTCGAGCGACACCTTCCTGTACCACACAACACCATGATTCATGCCCCGCATATTGTATGTAAGGATACCGATCCTACCACTTTCCCAGCACATCAGCCTCTCTAGAAATCTGACAACCACACGATGGAGCCCACGTCTGAAGGAACGGGGTGTAAAATCCCGGTTCCAGCCAACTGGGATGTCGTGCACTGCGAGAGAATGGCTATCAATTTAGAGACCGGGAACTCTGTTTACCGTTCCGCTATTGGTCAGCTTCTTCCGTAGGCCAGGTACGAGATGAATTGCCGACATTAAATATAGTATTCTACCGCTCGCTTCGGCAGCCCTAAAGGAAGGGCACAGTGGTGATTGTATACCCTCTTTTACTGCATGAGAAAGCTGTACGTGCTGTGCCTCTGTAGTTATCAGTATTAAAGGATGGACCCTCGCTCTTCCAACTGGCACTCACAGCTGCTATCGCGTCGCTTGGTAAGTCAATTCGTTCAGCATGGCACCGATGCTTCCTCTTCTATCAGGCCTTGTCTCTTTGGGGCTTCTGGGACTCTCCCACGCGGCTCCCGCTATCGACAATAGTACCTACGAGTACATTGTTGTCGGTTCTGGTCCCGGTGGAGGACCCCTTGCGGCGAACCTCGCCAGAGCGGGTCACTCGGTGCTTCTCCTAGAGGCTGGAGATGATCAGACTGAGAATGTGAATGTTTCTCAATGGCTCAACTTCAACCTTGCTGGCAGTATGTCAATCTTCCCTCTACGCTATATTTATCAGTCATTTGGCATGATATGCATCTTTGTACAAGAACATTGGCGAAACGGAAAGTATAATGTGCATCTTTGCTAATGTGACATCCAGACGACCCTGCTACTCGATGGGACTTCTTTGTGAAGCACTCGGATGATGAAGCCCGTGAGGCAAGATATCTGCATCGGACATGGAGACAAACGGACGGTGGTTTCTATGTTGGTATCGATCCTCCGGCTGGCGCGAAGCCGCTTGGTATCTACTATCCTCGTGCTGGAACGCTCGGAGGATGCGCGATGCACAATGGGTGTCTGACCATGGTGAGTGAAAAAACATCTCCCCTACACTTTCTTCAACGTCTAGTCGGGATTTCCGCGTTACAGTGTTATGTTGAGCTTCGTTGTTTTGACATGTCATTGTACTATCAAACCAAACTAACAATCATTCTTGTAGAATCCCAATGATGTCGATTGGAATGATATTGCCGAGACCACCGGCGATGAATCGTGGAATGCAGAAAACATGCGCAAGTACCTCATCAAACTCGAAAAAATTCATTACGACAGTAACTGGACCCATGGATACGATGGCTGGCTCGACATGACTCGACTAGACGACGGCTACAGCACGTACAACGATACCCATGAACTCGTGAACTACGCCGCTGAGAAGGCAGGCTATTCTGCAGCCGATGCACCAAACCTTCTGAAGCGGGATATGAATGGTAACGAGGTGAATCGTGATTATCTCGTTGGACCATTCGGCGGTGTGAGTCACGTCACTCCCGATGGACTTCGATCTTCGCCAGGCTACTACGTCCGCAACACCGTCAAAGAGGGAAAGTACCCGCTCACTCTTTCTCTGGATACTCTCGCCACCAAGGTCATCTTCGACAGGACTGCAAAGAAGCCCAAGGCTGTTGGTATCGAGTTTCTCCAAGGCAAGAGTTTGTACAGTGCCGACCCACGTTCCGATCTATCCAACAAAGGTGTTCCCGGTAAAGCGTACGCCTCGAAAGAAGTCATCATATCAGGCGGTGCTTTCAACTCACCGCAACTCCTTTTGCTATCCGGTATTGGACCGGCTGCCCACCTCAACAAGTTCAACATCACCGTGATCGCCGACCTCCCAGGAGTGGGCCAACAGGTCGCTGATAATTACGAAGCCGGAATCCTCTCCCTCGGCGCTCGCGCTGTCCAAGGCGTCGGTCAAATCTTCCCCGCCTTCTGGAAAAGTTCAAAAGCGTCCATCCGCGACATCTACATGTGGTGCGGCTCCTTCAGCTTCGAGGGATTCTGGCCCGGATTCCCCAACGTCCCGCCTTACTTCAACACCACCCACGGCCCCAACCAATACGAGTGCGCGCTCGTCCACATGAATCCGCGATCCCAAGCTGGCGTCATTGAGCTCCAGTCTACGGACCCGCGCGACGTGCCTGTCATCAACTTGAACTTTTTCAAAGACGGCGCAGACAACGATCTCTCTGCCATTTTGGAGGGTGTCGAGTGGGTAAGGAGCTGGTTGGGAAAAGTAGATCCCAAAGAGACAGATTCGCTTGCGCCCTTCACAGAGTTACATCCTTGCGAGGGTGTGATTGGCAATCAGAACTGCACAGTCGAGAGCCAGAAGACGTACTTGAAGGAACAGGCGTATAGCCATCACGCGAGCAGTAGTTGTCGGATTGGTGGCGATGGAGACAGGAACGCGGTGCTGGATAGTAAGTTCCGTGTTAGGGGAGTGGACGGATTGAGGGTTGTCGATGCGAGTTCCTTCCCCAAGGTTCCTGGCGGTAAGTCCACGTTCACCGTTTACCTCTTTTTTTGGCCACCATTCTGACCAGAAGCAGGATTCCCGGTTCTGCCTACCATGATGATCAGTGAGAAGGCTACCGAGGTCTTGCTTACCGAGGCTGCAGCGGTGGAGAACTGATCCTGATGAGCACGGATACTTGGGCCCCCTGGAATCAACACAATACCGAGTGATACAACTCCATCATTCTATTATGGTGGTCCTTTGATCTATAGTGTTCCACTCACTAGAGCCATGGTTTTCTCGAAAAAGTGTTCTCATCCTCCCCATGCATCGGTCTTTGTACGACATGCGAATACACGACCTCCATTGCTATCAGCCATCTTGCGCTGCGCCTATAAACCTGAATAGCTTTTGCTAACATTTTCATTCCTTGTTTACTGTGCCAGGGGGATAGAAATTCTCAATTTGTCACTCCCGCCAGCCTGTGTACTATGCCGAGGATTAAGTTGCACGTACACCGACCGGAGCTTGTAGTAGCTTAGTCAAAAGAATCGCAATCATACAAATTTCATTATCATAAAACATAACCGCTACGTTAGGAAAAATGTCCCATTGCCCCAGGCAGTGTCATCCCTCTTCTCGTCCCGCCCCTCATACTCCACGGTCACAGTGCTGGTCTGCAAGATCCCGCCATGTCGCATATCCCTCGGATTCTGCACGAGTATCGGTCCACCGCCGCCGCCGCCACCGCCTCCCCTCGCCCTTCTCATATCCTCCGTTTCCCTCACATCGGCGCCATACCACGGATTCATATACACCCTCCCATTCTTGTCGACGAGGAAATCTGCATCGTCGTCGTTGTCGTCGAAGATACCGCGTTTGTCGTCGCCTTTACCGCCTTTGCTGCGTTGGACGGTGGATAAGGGCATCGAGGAGTTCAAGGTCGTTTGCGTGTGCGTGTGCGTGGAGCGGTAGGAGTCGAGGGTGTTTTTGAAGAAGACGCGGAGGACGGGGATGGAGGCGCCGACTATGGCGGTGGCGGTCTCGACGGCGGTCCATATGGTTACGTCTTTGCCGTTGTCTGTGGTGATGCCCATGTTAATATTGCTGTGCCGTCTTGCTTCTTCTTCCCTCTCCCAGCCCCATCCGTTCCTGTTCCATTCCATGCATCCATGACATACCATGCATCCCGCACCGGAGGTACCTGATTAAAGGGTGGGGGAAATGCTTACAGAAGAAATCCTCCTGTCCCAGCTGCACAAGATACACGCCCTTGACGATGGCACACACCCCCGCGAAAAGCCCCATACTCATGGCGATCCCCACGCCGCACTTCTCCCTCCACTCCAGGTGCAGGCCCCAAACCAGTTTCCACGGCAGAAGCGCGAGCGCGAAGTCAACCCCGGTACACCAAGCCGCATTGAAGATGCCATACCCGACAACGACATTGCCAGGCCAGCACTCCCCCTCGATAAGAGGATTCCAGGCCTTGGCGACCGGTCGGCAGGAGATCCACTGCAAGAGGGCCGAGGGCAACATGAAGAGGAAGAGCGTGACGATGCAGAACCAGACAAAGGCGCGCGTGTACGAGGATGTGAGACGGAGCAGGGTGACGCCGAAGGATATCTTGGAGAGCGTGGATGCGAAACAGGATACCGAGGCGCCGATGGCTGTGCCCAGGATGATTTCGGGGAGGTTGGCGGGATCGATGTCGGCGACGTGTTTGCCGAATCCGAGAATTTTTCCGGATTGAGTGATGGCAGATTCGACGAGGAGAAAGCACTGTCGGATAGGTTAGTTAGTGGGCCATGGAAACTTGCGGTAGGACGTGGAGCAGCTTTGTGGGGGGGAGAATGTAGAGGCACTGATTGTACTTGCCCATGAGAGGATGAGTATGTGGTCATCCCACCATAAGCCTTGTCTGCGACTGATTTTGGCGTAGAGACGTAGACCGAGGAATCCGCCTGACACGATTTGTAGCATCCATGTCACAATGACAATAAGAGGTCCGTTGTCCGGCACTGCCATCTTCACCGTCGTCTTACTTTCCCACCTTCACTGTCCTCTTACTCCTCACCTTCTTTCTCTCTCCTCCCCTTCGCAAGAGTGTCAAGTAGATGGTAACGAGTGAAGTTCGAAAGAGCACGACAGGTGGCACAGGGCATCATGCGTAAGCCCAAGGACGGAATAATAGATGACGGGAAAAAGAAAAAGCACTCCGTCGCATTGGGAACCGTGGAGCAAACACGCATAGGTAGTCGGAAGATGTGCAACAGGGGGGCCTTCATCATCTTAAGGCGAACGCACCGATGAATGGCGTCAACACATCGTACCCCATCTTGCCCCATCTTCCGCCAATTCCCATAGTGCTTGGAAAGACAGTCCAATCTTGATACGCAAGAAGGCAGAGGGCAATCCATGCGCAAACAATGTGGTCGGGATGATCGACCTATGCACGCACGCTCCAGCGGGTCCCGACGGGGAGGTACCAGGCACGTTTAGCCCAAGTTCATCCCTTGGGCATGGACGGCAGCGGAATGTCAGGAGTGGATATCACTGGCCCGTCGTGAACGGCATTTGACACGATCAGTGTTTGGTTCGAAGTACTCGCTGGGCATGGGCGAACAACGCCAGAAGGATGCTCCAAGGAAGGCAAGCCACTGCTGGGAGCTAGACGATGCGGAAAGCGAAGAGTGCGGCTCCAGGGTCGACATCGTAGTGAAGCATTGCACCGGCACGTGCCTGGCAGATCGATCCGATCCGATCCGATCCTCGACTACGCGGCACGCACAGCTCCGCCAAACATCACGAGCGTTCCCCAAACGAATGCTATACCAAAACGGTCCCCATCGCCGTGCGCCCAGACTATCCGTCTCCCATCTGATATCTGCACCCGCCGGTTTGCCGTGTCGATCCTTATACTTTGGGTTACAGCACTGACACCCATCATCGAAGGTTTCGAAGCTCGGCAGAAGTGTCACTTCACAAGTCCTGCATCGAAAACAGCCGAAATGCCACACGGCATGAGAAGTGCCGTGCCAGGGCCGTTGGGAGCTAGTGCTGGTGATACTGATGATACGCGGCGTGGTTCGCTAATCAGGAATCTAGGTTGGGTTGGTGCGGTTTAAGGTGAACTTTATTTCAAAACCGCGAGAACGCTACCGAGCAACAATAAGACGTGGTGTTGTATCAAGGAGTGAGTCTAGAAAGCTGGGAGGGGGTTATCGGACCAAGGTATCGTGCGGACCACCTATCTACTCGCCAGTAGAAGAAAGTACAGAACGCTTCCGAAGGCTGTTGCTAGACTGGAATCAGGCCACAAGGCAATCCAAATGGGGCAAACCAACCCACATTCTCCCCTGAAGTTGGGGCATCCGACGAATGATGGCCAAAGTACAGGTGGGTATCGAGGTAAGTGTTTGCTTGGGCAGACTTACGAGCCGTGGAGACGAACTGACGGGGCGTGATGTCCAGCTGGGATAAACGCGCAATTGTGCGTGTTTTGTCTCCTGAAGTAAGGGGGACAGGATATACCTGAAGGGGCAGGGTTGTTTGCCCAAAGCAGTGAAGATGTGGTGATGTGGAGGAAAGCTACGAGTCATCTGAGCAACAGCGATCGTGTGATACGCGCTTGCTGGATAGAGAGGCGGAGTACATAGTGCGCAGTCGGTAAAAATGTATAGGTATGTAGTCATGTAGTCTTGCCATGGATGAAGGAAACCCGGCCAGCCGCCAGCCTCATCCTGAAGAAATCCCGTCGCTCTATGCCAATACCCCACCCCAACCAATTCAACCCGCCAGGCCTCTGCCAAACCAACCATCCCGTTCCTCCAAACCCAGGAGTTGTTACTAGTCCAATCATTTCTGGAACCCCTTCAACTTCTCCTGTACTGCCTTCTTGACGTCAAACCCCTGTACGAGACTTCCCCGCCGTCTCCTCTCCTCAATCTCACTCTTGATATCCGCAACAATTTCATCGATTTCCGCCTCCGGATCATCTGCAATACCCAAGGTAGGCGCTCTCCTCATACCGCTCGCATCGCTGCTCTCCCTCCTAAGCATTCCTTGCCTGCCCCTCAACCTATCTTTCTCCACCTCTTCTTTGGCAACCTTCTCAATGTTGTTGTCGGTAGTCGAGGCAGGGGCAGGTGGAAGCCGAGATGTTTGCATCTTGATAATTTGTTTGCGGAAGGGGAAGGAGCGGCTGAAAAGGGCGAAGGAGAGGGCAACGCAGATGAGTGTATAAAAATAGACACGTGACCAGACTTTCATGGTATCGGTAAAGGAGAGGAGAACGAAGGGAACGACGGTGAATCCGAAGGCTGCTTGGGTAAGGAAAAAGGTGAAGATGTCATAGTATCGCTTTGAGGGGAGCGGGTCCTTGCCGTCAGGGGTCATGAAGAGGGGGCGGATCATACGGCGGCCATCTATGCACGGGTCAGTTGAAGTTGGGACCGGATGACACGGGTATGCATACTCTTTGCGATGATTTGTAGGAATGAGGCCAGCACAAAAGCCATGTAGTAACCAGGGTAGAAGCCGTGCCAGAAAGCGCTCGTGACAAACGTTGCCAAAGTAGCTCTGAAACCCGGCTTCTTCCCCTTGGGCGTGACGCGCAAGTACATGTAGTTGCGCAGCCAATTGTTGGTATTCATGTTCCAGTTTCCAAGGAACGCGCGCGTGTTCTGCGCCACTTCGAGATCGAATGGCTTGATGTTGGTGAGGCGATCCCACTTCGCTCGGCCGGTGACGGCATCGATGCCGTTGTACCCGATACCGGAAAGGACGCAAGCGCCTTCAGCAAGACTCCAGACACCGTAGTACTTCATACGTGTCGTGAGCCCCAGCATGTACAGGTGCCAGACGCGACGAAGGAACCAATATTTTGCCCAGTCATCGCTAAGAAGCATGGCGGGAGTGTACCATGCCGAGAACTTGAGGAAAGCGAAGACCCAAAGACTTCCTACGACGGCTTTGATAGCGGCAGGGGTGCCGCTTCGAGGGATTTTACGCTTCTTGCGGGTTGGCGGTGCTTTGGAAGGATCGGTGCCAGGTGGGAGCGTGAACATGGTGGTGGAAATATAACGGCTGTAATCGCAGTAATCGAAAGCCGGGCCAGCCATCAGGCCTGGAAAGAAGAGGGCATATCCGGTATAGTCGAGGAGACCGGGGAGGGACCTGATGGCATGGTCTTTCTGGAAATCGGAGAGTTCAGAGTCAGGCAGACGGCCGTCTTGCACATTCCAACAGAAGGCAGTCAGCTTCATGACCAAGACCATCTGCGCTCCGGTGATGTCGGTGAGGGAGGGGTCATTGATGCGCTGACGAATGATGTGGTTGATGGACATGTAGCCCATCTGGAAGACAAAGCCGATCCACGGCATGTAAGGGGAGTCGATTTTGGATGCGATGAGATAGGTGCCATAGGAGCTGATGAGGAGAGTGCTCAGACCACTCCAGAGGTCGAAGAGGCCGACGAGGTAGAAGAGGGAGACGCTGTCCATGTCAATGCGAGTCCACGGCGATGCATCGTATCGCAACAAGGCCACCTACGCGATGATGAAAACATTCTTCTTCCACGGGTCTCTGTCAGGCACGCGCTTGAGAAGTGCGGCCAGAGGGTATGACAGGTAGAATGAAAAGACGAGCTTCACTGCAAGCAAGCATCAGAAATGCAATCTTGCGAGAAGGAGAAGAGAAACCAGGATTCCTACATTCGTCCGCCGAGGTTCCGAGCGCACCACCGACATACTCGAACGCTGCACCTTGTCAGCTCAGGGCTCGAAAATGGTACCACGCCGACGCGGCACGTACGCGTGTTGATGAAGGGCAGCATGCTGGCAGCGGGAAGCCAATGCAGATGCAAATGCAGACGCGCCAATGACGTGGCAGGGTGAGATGTGAATGATGACGGATGACGGTGTAGACGGGAAGGCGATCCAAGGCGATCCAAACGGTCTACGAAATGGCTGCCGGCATGGTTTGTGGGTTTATGAGGTTGAAAGTGACGTCGGCCACATGACCAGAGCGAGACGGGACGGGCGAGGTGAAGCGAGACGGCGCTAGCCCGGGAAAGGCTTAGCGCGCGCATCGTGGGCGGTGATGAAGCTGTGGCTGGCAGAATTGCACGGCTGCACGTGCACGCAAAGAGGAAGAGGAAGAGAAAGCAAGAAGAGAGACCCAGAAGAGAGAACAGGCCCATCCGGGCAGAGGACGAAGATGGCTTCCACGTACAACATCGAGCCCAACCCGACCGCGAAAGTCGTCCTCCACACCACCACGGGCGACCTCGAGCTCGAGCTCTTCGCGAAGCAGACGCCCGTCACGTCGCGCAACTTCCTGCAGCTATGTCTCGACGGCTACTACGACAACACCGTCTTCCACCGCCTGGTCAAGGGCTTCATCGTCCAGGGCGGCGACCCGACGGGCACCGGCCAGGGCGGCGAGAGCAGCTACGACGGCGATCCCTTCGTCGACGAGTGGAACAGCCGCCTCAAGCTCAACCGCCGCGGGCTGCTGGGCATGGCGAACTCGGGGAAGAAGGACGACAACGGCAGCCAGTTCTTCTTCACCCTGGCCAGCACGCCCGAGCTGCAGGGCAAGAACACCATGTTTGGGCGCGTGGTGGGCGACACCATCTACAACCTGATGAAGATGGGCGAGGCGGAGCTCGCCGAGGGCAGCGACGAGCGGCCCATGTACCCCACAAAGATCACCGGCGCCGAGATCGTCATCAACCCGTTCGAGGACATGGTCAAGCGGGCGCAGGTGCTGCAGCGGCCCGAGGAGGCCAAGAAGCCGAAGAAGCCCAAGCGAAAGGCGGGCAAGACCCTGCTCAGCTTCGGCGGCGAGGACGGCGAAGAGGCGGATGCGCCGCCCGTCGCGAAGAAGGCGAAATACAACGCGAAGCTCGTCAGCGCGGGCGAGGAGATCCCGAAGCCCAGGCAGGAGAAGATCATGGCCATCCGCAAGTCGAATCGCACGTCCCCGCCCCGTCCGTTGCCGTCTCCCAAACCTGCGCCCGAGGCCGTATCCAAGGAGAAATCCCCCGCGAGAGAGCTGTCGCCGGAAGCCGAAAAACAGTCCAAGCTCGACCGCGTCAACGCCCAGATCGCCGAACTCAAGGCCTCGATGAAACGGAACACGGCGACACGGCGATCGGAGCCAACCAAGAAGAAGTCGCTCCTCGACTCCCTCGTGCCCACCAGCACAACACGGGGCCGCAAGAGGGGTGCGGCCGCGAACGCAGCCTCCGAACAAGCCTCCCTCGACATCCTCAACAAATTCAAATCGAAGCTCGAGACGGCCGCCCCGGCAGACACAAAAATGAAATCCCCCGAACCCGTGGACGGTGCGGCCGCCGAAGCCAGCGGCAGCAAACCCCAAACGGCAGTCGGAGAAGAAGAAATACCCTGCGATCTGCACTTTGTGGTTGGATGCCAGTCATGCACGGCATGGGACAAGCACGACGGGGAGGAGTCAGACGACGATACGGGATGGATGACTCATTCACTCAGCTTTGCAAAGGATCGATTGGGCAAGGATCTGGAGTGGAAACGAAAGAACGAGGAGGAGTTGGTGGTCATCGATCCGCTGGAGAAGGCAAAGGAGTTCAAGGGGGCGAAGAGAGGCAAGAGGGACTGGGATGAGGGAAAAGGAAAACACAAGCTAAAGGTTTGATCACTTGTAGCGCGAGCCTTTCAAGCCCTTTGAACATTCCATCATTGCGTGTGCACACATCTACAACGATATTTGCCTCCTGCCATCGTTGCTATGCATGGTCGAGAAACCGTCCAGCTTTGTCCTCACGGGGAGCATGTTTCCTTTCGTTGCCATCGCAGGATCTCTCGCGTCGCATCCTCCTCACTTTTTCCATGCTTGCCTTTTCTCCCGCATGCATGTGCCCTACAAGGATCCCGCATCCTCACCCGTCGCACAGGAACGCCGTCCACTCACCCTTCCCACCCCGTCCCAATCAACTCCGGACCCATAGCCGCGTTATCGCAATATCGCGCTATCACGCTCTCATGTGATTTGCCGGTGAGAGGTCCCGGCGCGACCGTTGCCAACGACGACGGCGAGGAGTCACTTTCCCATCCATCCCCACCTTCACCTGCCCGCCGGGACGGGCGGGGGGTATAAGTACAGCCCGTTCCAGCGAGAGACGGCGTCACCACAGCACTCCACTCTCTTCACACAGCTACGCAAAAACCTACACAGCATCTTGCCTGTTCAGCATCTGCAACATCCCTCTCTCACACTCTCTTTCTCTCTCCCCACACACATTCATCTTCTCTCGTCTTCGAGCAGTACGTCCCGGTCCCAACCTCACGTGCGAGGCCTTTTCAATCTCGACGCTGACGTTTCTGCACAGCGCCATGGCGATCGACTGGAAAGATCAAGAGGTCAAGGACAAGCTCCTCGCTGCCATCATCGCCAGCTTCGACGGCCAGGTACGCATACCATCGACGCTCTACCTTCGATTGGTTTGCTGATACCCCCACAGATCAACTGTCGCGAGGTCGCTCGCATCTACGGCGACGACGCCACCTACAACGCGATTGAGAACTTCCTTCGCAAGCCGAAGAAGAGGGCCGCAGAGATGAAGGCCGCAGCCGGTGGTCGGGACGGACCCGCTCCTTCCCCGTCTCGGCCGCGTGCACCCAAGACGCCCAAGACGCCTACGAAGGCTGATGGTACGTCTTTCTCCTTTCCTTTCCTCCTCGTTGTTTGCCCTGCATACCATCCATCGTCTCTCCTTTTTCGATGCCCACATCCTGTCGAGGATTCTTTCGTGAGAGGATACGCGCGCTGACATGTTCGGTCCGAGGATGTAGGTGTCAAGAGTGGTCGCGTCACCAAGTCTGGCAAGAAGAGCGCCAACAGTTCGCCGCTCAAAAAGGAGTATTTCATCGAGGATGCCGACATGGATGCCCTTGCGCTCTTCAACGGCAACGGCAACGGCAACGGCAGTTTTGGTGTCAAGAGGGAGGACGAGAGCTCCGAGGATGGGGATTTGGAGGTATAAAGAGGCTGCCAGTGGTGCTCGTACTGGGAAAGCAGATGAAGGTGTCAACGACATTTGTGGAGTCTTGTGCTCGGTCTGTGGGGGGTTGGATGGATGTGTGGTATGACTTGGCACCTATGCATGGCTTTGCCTTCTCTCACGGCACTTCTCTTTCCTCTTCCTTGCCGGACTAGGGGGGGAGGTAGAGATGAACAATAGCGTGGAGGGGTCTACGGCGTGACTTGCAGCTTCTTTGCGGAGCATATCCACGCGCCTTGGTCCTTTACTGGATAGGTTACGGTAGCGTGCGAAAACAAAAAAAAGGAAACCCTTTGTATTCATGCTTTCTTCTCTCTGACTCTTTCTCCTGGAGTGTTGAAACTCGATGCTGCGTGGGATGTTGCCAGACTTGTTGCTAGACGTGTGAGCCTCCACTCGCCTACTACTTTTTATTCTTCTCTCACAGACACGTCTGCGATAAATGTTTCTCTCCCTACGGCTCAGCATCCAATCCATATACAGCCAACCATCATTTACCCCACTACCCGGAAATGGTTCTCGCTGCGATCAAAAAGCGTACATCTTCCACAACTCAACCATTTCGAATACCGCAACACATTCCAACCTCTCCTACGCCCGAGCTCAGATCGGCACTTGTCCGGAACGGGGAAATTCAGGTGCTGATTCATCATTCACTTCATGTCACGGTGGCGTTTCTTCATCGGTTGGGCAATGGTGAAGCGAGTGCGTGTGATGGAACGGTGGAGAGGAGGCCTTCGATAGATAGCTAGTAGATGTGGAATATGAAATAGCCAAGTGTGAAGCTGCAGCGATTCCAGAAACGACATACATAGTAGAACAAAATACAATAAGCGCCATACCGAAGCTGGGTCGGCCAAGACTTTTCCCTCCCAGACAAGTTCATGGGAACGGATTGAAGACAGCAAACTCACGTTGGTCAGACGAGCTGCAGCAGGTGAATGTGAGACGGGCCAGATGGCAGAGAAAAATGGGAGATAGTGAGCGTGATGTAGGGCAGGAGCTGTGGGTGGGGGTGGTGCCGACCGAGGACTCCTGCATCAACACCGTGTTCTACAGCGACGTATAGGGCTAGAGGAGCTCGGACAGATAGACGGCGGACCCATTGCAGTTTCTGGCGTTATTAGTAGTACATCCTTTCGGGTCTTGAAACATGGTTGAGCAGTTGCCGTGGGTGTCGTCGGGGCACAACAAAGGGAGCGGTGATATTTCGTGCTGTAGAAACCCAACACCAGCCCCCTGAAGCCCCACGTCGCTTTTCTGGACCTAAAGAGACCTCCCTCCATCTTTTGAGACCGGTATCAGCACCGAGGATGGGTTGAGTGCGGCGTGGTGGCGTGGTGAGCTGATCGGCATCGCCGCATCCGTACCCTCAGGAGGCCAAGACAGCGCTCTCCCCCACCCCCCAACGAACTTGCCTTAGCCTGAATCCGGCAACGATAGCAAAAATAACGCTTGTCCCCCCCACCACGGCACGCAGAGTGTCGAACAGGTACGCTGCACACCATCCTCCTCTTCTCCATCGACAAGTAGTTGAGAGCAACTAACACGAGGCTCCCTAGGTTCGCCTGGTACGCCACCGTGGCCTCTCCAAATCTCGCCCTCATGGCACCGAGCCCCGCGACATCGACCCCACATCCTCCTTTGCTGGAGCGCCTCGCGGAGAACATTGCTGGGAGCATCAATCCAGTCGATCATTTCATTACACGGAGCTCGCCCCCCACTACTGGCGTCACCATTCATCCAGGCACCGGCGGCTACGAGTGTGCCAAGGCTCAAGACACCCTCGATGACATTGAAGTCCAGCTCATCGATGGCATACTCCGAATCGAGGCACAAACTCAAATCACTATGGAAGAGAGTTGGGCTGTTGAAGTGCGTCCGAGGTACAAATCTAGCGGCCGCCCTCGTGAAAATCAGCATGAACGAAGCTTACAAAACGCAGCCCTACCCATCCGCCGAGTTCCCGTTCTTTACACAGCCACGGGTGTCAGCACATTCAAAGTTATATCGGACGGAGGAGGCTATCGATTGGTAGCATACTTTGATGGCACCACGCGGCGAAGCATCTTTATCGACCCGAACACCTCTGCACCACCTCTTACTGAAAGGCGTCCTACATCTATAAATCCATGGAGGAGACTTGGGTCGTTGAAGCCCGGCCCACTCGTGTGGACATTTGCTGCTGGGTGCTAAAGACGGTGAGCACGGCGAGATTCTGGCAGCAGTGAGATTCCAGTCTCATTTACACCAACGTTGCCCACCTCTCAAACCAGACCACGAAGGATGGCACTGCACTCCGCCGGAAAGTCGACCCCCTCAATCATACAAGGGGAGAAGCAGGAGGCGATTCGCCGAATAAGACTGCATCGGGACCGATCTTTTTGCTCACGTCCTTCCAGGGTCGAAGGCTCGACCACTACTGCAGAGGGCTTCGCAAATCCGTGGGGAGGTATTCCAGGGTTGAATACGCAGTAGTACAGGTTGGCTGGGAATATTGTTGTCGTATATAGCTGGTATATTGATGCCGTCTTTTCCTCAAATCCCGTGGTCGTGGGTTTATCGTGAACCGTACAGCCAGTCTTTGGTCTCAACTCCGAATCAAAATAATGATTTACGACTTACCTCCTCGTTTTTATACTGCCTCCACAAGTCAACTGACCGGGATACAAACCAAAGTACAATCATCAAGCCTTGTAAATGTACTGCGCGTGATGCTCCTAAAAGCACCTTCAACACAACAAGGCTGGGGGCTATAATGCCTGCAAGAGTGGTGTTTGAATGCGATAGGCTCTCAAAAGAGAGCCATCAAACCGTGCAGGCCGTTGTTTCTTGCAAGTGGGACGGTGTTGGTCTTGAAGCCCACGCTACCAAAACCTTGCCAGTTCAATGGAAAATCCACATGTGAACGCGGGCGCTTCAAAAGCCGCCGGAACTCCCAATCTGTGTCCTTGTTGATCAAATATGAATCCTTCTCCGAGGCATCCAAAAAGAAGCTGCCTTTCCTGCTCATCGCCATCAGCTTTTCAGTCTCAATCTCCCTGGCGTTGCAAAGAAGGAAGGTCCCCACCTTGGCGGCCGACAAGGCAAAAAAGAAAGAGCAAAAAAAGTGGGCTCGGGGCCAAGATTCTCGGGGAATCGAACGTTAGACCTAAATCACAAATATCTTGTTAGCATCGATCGGGAAATAATGTCGCGGAACGCTAAGCAACTATATACCACTCGGCCATTCATTCAAGTGGGACAGGGACCATTAGGGTACAGATGACGCTGTTCCTAATGGTATGACGAGAGAATTGAGTTTGAATTAACTTATGTAGTCGTACAATAAGTGGTAGGGGGGGTGGTAGGCGGGGCGGGGACCTGTGGCTGGCGGCGTTTGGTGTGCTATTTTGGAGGACCCACAATCATGAGCTCTTTCGACGCGAAGGCAGCAACACCAACGACCGACGACGGCGACGACGATAGCATCGACTCTACAGAGCTTGGCTCTTCTTCCTCGACGACGTCGACCTCACGATCTGCTTGCTTGCAGCAGCATCATCATCTCTGGAGAGCACCCTCTCTTGCACCCTCTCTACGACCCCCTTCTCCACCATCACATCACAATGGAGTTTCCAATGTCCACGATGGAGCAAGAGGTTCTCGACGCCGCACATGGCCCGTTGACCAACGAGCTCGCCCACATGAAGGAGCAGCAGCAATACCCGTACCGCCTGGGCTTCAGCACGCTGCGTGACACCGAGCTCCGCTGGGCTTACTGTGCCGGGGATTTTTGACTCCAGCTAGATGACTTCCACACCCAGAAGAAGAGGCTTGAAGATGGCATCGCCCACGAGCTACATCACGGCTCGCTGCATGCCCATCGGGGGCATATCCAGCACATGCAGGCCGACATTGCAACGATCAACCTCCGCGTTGCGGAGGTCACCACATTGCTCGCGATAAGCTGCAGCAGGACATCAAGTGGTGTGTCCAGGACAAGATCGATGCTCGCATCACGCTGACAGAGGACGAGATGGCCGTTGTGAGGAAGGTCGTCTTTGGTTCCGAGTATCGTTACAGGCTCGGTCAACTGTTCGTCTTCGATGACGGCTTGCAGGGCTCTACATCGACCGACTGAAATTCGTGCCCGCATGGCGACCACCAGCCCCTTTCGAGATGTCGAATACGACTGAGCGGCAACAAACCCCTTGGCCTCCGGCCCCGAAGAACACATGGATACACTCGAGAGCGTGGAAGACAGGCATAATTGGCGGGCGGTGGATAGGGGGCGGACGGCGGATAGGGGGTGAACGGCGTGCGGTTCTTCGACAGCAGTCCGAATAAGCTTTCCCAAACCTGGCTGTTTCTCTCCTGTTCCGGTTTGTTTATGGCGTTATGGCAGATCTCTCAGGGGTGTATATTCCTTCTCAATCTTGATCGCTGTCAAGCATGCTGCGGCAGCGATGAAAGGAGCTCATAGCAGCCAACAAGACATCGGACCACTACATCTTATCTTTACCCCCCGTGATGTGTGGATTACGTGAATATGATGCGCTTGCATAAGACAGCCATTCCATGACTACTGCATACGCGTGGAGCTACGCCCATGTGCAAAATGCGAGTTCATCTTCGCAGACTTCAGACGAAGGCCCGAGCTGGGTCAGGCGGATTATATGGGACTTGGGCGTTTTATGCTCGGTCGAACGCCAGTCCCAATTCCCCAACTTCCACATCGTATACAGTCACGTCCTACCGTAATTATGGGTTTAATTGCTCCATGCTTTCGTTGTATTTGGAGGATGGGTTTTGGTGAGATATCGGCAAGCCGTCTCCTCAGCAAAGAGTGCTTTGCGGACAACTGGGTTTGTTGGAAGCCACGGGTTTGCTTCTCTCGGCCTGCTCATGCACACAGCAGCATGTTGAATGTACCGACTGCGCTTTGATGGCCTTCTTCTGTCGCTCTAAGACTTGCGAGCCCTTATGCAGCACCCGAGCGTGGTGGGACTTGACGGCTCGACATCCCATTTCCGACTTCTCCACGCACACCAGCCCCAAGGACGACATCGCATACAGCATATGGCATCGATCAGAGGGTATTAGGACGAGCCAAATACATCCCCAACAAGAGCGGAGGCCTCCTTCGCATTGTGGGCACCTGCGGGGCGGGGTGGGCGTCCCGTCTTTTACGACCGCCGGTCATTTGCCTCTCCGCAGACAACTCCACAACAACCGCGATACTGACATACAGCACCAACAAGAGGGCACGCAAACTGCCCACGTGCATTGGAAATGAGCATGCGAAACTTATCGACGTGCCGTCTGCTGATGCGCAGCCTCAAGGCCATGGTGTTCGCCCATCTCATTCACAACCCCCGCAGCCACTCCAACACCACCATCCTCAATTCCGACATGAGAAACAGGCGGCGGCGAGGAACAGAGGATGAAGGTGACATAGGTGACTGGACTGACAGCGAGATATAGGCCGGTACGCTACACGAAGAATGGGCGCTTCAACGACGCCCTCAACAGGTGGCCGCCGTCCAAACACCATATCGAACCCCCGAGCGATCCCATAGCAGATCTTTCGTGGTACAGATGGCAGTAGGGGAGAATATCGGTATCTCCTCCAGTTCGCGAACCTCGCCATGAACTGATAGCGCGCGCGTCGAAACGCCATGCATTGGAACACACCCCGATGACAACAAAATCGAGCTGTCGGCATGCGGAGTACACACAAGCCGGCCCTGGATACCAGCGACGGAGTCTCATATGCGGGAAACCCACTCTTCAACGCCAGGAAGATGAATCTCGGCCGTTCAAGGATAGGATAGCCGTATATCATGGCACATACACACACCAGCGACAACTCCGCGATCTATTTGACGATGCTTCCCGGAGGCATCATACGGCTATCGAGGCATGCCATGTCCAGATACTGAAGAAAGACCGTTCTATGATTGGAGGTGGAGGCTGAACCTCCGATATAACAGGGCATCCCAATCTGTTGTTCCCAGGAAGGGTTGTCGCTTAAGAACTTGTAGGCGCGATGAGCTTCCTCACTCGAGCCGACGCGGAAGATATAGTTGAAAGAGCTAGGATGTCCGATTCGAGTGGAATTTGGAGAAGAAAGCGGGCATTATACTCCGAACCAGCATCGGAACATCGAAGCACAAGTACGATGCTCATTCTGCATGATTTCAGAGCAAGGAACCCGTCTCGGAAGGGATCCCTTTTGACATCTCATGCAACGGACAGCGGACCAAATACCATTGTGCAAGCTTTCGGAATAGGAAAGGCCCTGATTCTCGTTGCAGCTGGCATGAGGGATACATGGTACTGCCAGTACTGGCAAACTAGAAGAGCTTGGTGTGTAGAGCCTGGCATGTGAAGGTTGTATGGCATCGCAAGAAAGAGCAAGGATGCATTCCAGAGGGTATCTGAGCAAGGCGCAAGATGGATGTCGATATCACAGGTGGTGATGACTTTACCGGCGTTCCCAGTGTGAGCGGTCCCCAACCAGCCATGCAGAATGAGACTACGATATCGTCGACTGGGTTTCCTGGATGAGTGCACGGCATGCCGGTGTTCTTCTTTCGGCCACTCGGCTCATCAACGCAGAGCAAGATTCTGGCCTTGAAACCAGCATACAGCATCTCATCCTTGCTCTTCTTCGAGTGGGTATGCCACAAGAGTTGTGGTCCTGACCGCTTCTGCTAAGGCTATAACTTCTGGTTCCGCCGTCACGAACGCCCTGCAATGGACAACACCGACACCTAAACTATCTCTTGCTCTGGTGTTGAGACCAGACGGATGTTGTCTATCGAGCGTTCGATCGTGCGAAACCAAATGGAAGCCAGCCGGTGCAGATCCCAACTAATAATGTTGTTGCTACGACTCTGTCAGCGATCTGACCAACGTTGTTGTCGATGTGCTGGAAGAAAAAGAGGACACGAAGGGCTCAGACGGGTGTGATTTTCGCAAATGGAACCCATGAGAGAACATCCAGGGTATTTACGAAGTATCTGGTGAGCCGCACTTGTGGCTGATTGGGCCTCAAGTCGCCCCTGTCATCATCGCCAGGGTGTCATGGGAGCACGTACATGTCGAACTCACAATTTGACATCTGGAACTCTTATGAAGCGGTAGTGGTCTCAGAGACTGCTGACTGTCCGGTATTCGATGTCTCAGGTGGATGTGTTGAGGCGCGGTCGAAGACATCAAGAGTTCGGAGATGGTTCGGATGATGATTGCGCACCACGAAATCGGGAACAGCTCACGGGATGGCGACCAAATGGCATCATACGCAGCCAAAATGTTCCACATCGGGCTCTCTGGGTGGGGAGAGCGTACCGTCGATTTCAACAACCCTCGACAATAATTCCCAACTTGCCCATTGTTGTGGTATTCAATATCGGCAGGCTGGTTCGAAGACCGATGTATTGCGTTCAAGGCCAGATCCTACCATGATGAAGTTGGCCGATCCAATAGGACCGTCTCGTCCATGTTTGATATACAGCAAACATGACAAGAAACTTGAGCGAGGCACTCCACTCCATCTTCGATTATGCACAACGGCAATATGCATTTGGTTCACCTCGGCCATCATCAAGTTATGGCTACCTGGCCCATTGTTCGGCCATGTCACGACGCAATTCGTTCGTTGGACGGAAAGCGAATTGGCATGCGGGTTTGAGCAAATGATACCTGGAGCGTCGAATATGCTGTCTCTTGTATTGTCTTATGGTCTCGGGCTGCGAAGTCGCCGCTGCGGAGATGGCCGAGGATGAGGGAATCCATTGGCACCGACGAGCTCACGGTAGAGCTTTGTTCGCGTTCACGTTGGCGAGGCTCGATTGGAGGTTGGAATGTATTCGCCTTCGGTCTACTTCAACTATAGTCAGCGACTGTCGACAGCTTGCTGTGTTGAGGGGGACATGATGGTGTTGTTGGTCAAAAACGCCATGCGTAATGCCCCACGGAAATCATCAACACAAGCGACGAAGACGCACAGATTGAAGCCCAGCATTACTCAATGGCTGCACGTCGAGCTCAAGAGTATGAAGCGCAACAGGGTATCACCGTCATCACTGCGGTTCAAACATACCTGGTGTACTAGACGGATGTCTCGACGGATGTCTCGACGGATGTCTCGAGGAGGGGCATCTCACAACCCAGCCCACACGCTCCCCAATCTGTCGAGGTCGAGGGCCTTTCCGTATCCCTCGGATGCTCTTCAAAGAAGACATCCCTCTCGTTGCCCTAGCCATTGTGTGCCTTGTCGGCGTGTGTGGTATTGGTTCTCGTTGCGGGGGTCTCTCGGGCTCGGGGGCAGGGGATGGCCGTACGGCAACCATCGCAGTCAGGATATGTTTCGCTGCTGCATAACAAGACTACGGCCATGGTCAAGCTGTCCTCGAGATCCCCTGCCTGTTCAACAGGCCGGTATCGTGGTGTTGGGGTCGTATCGGTCGGCGGAGGTGGGCGAAGGGGGATCGAGTGAGGGGGAAACGACAGCGCATCGGAGGTCCCGAATGCCGCTACAATGGATCTCGAGGTCTCGAGGGCTGCGCACCACCATACTGATGTTGAGCAGCCTTTTAAGCTCACACTGAGTACAGTTGTGAGGGTTGTGAGAGTTGTTGGTGGGGAGGGGAGGGGGGTGAACAAGATGGAGATTGATTTTGGAGGGCCGTCCAGCACCATCACCAACTCTGCCACACCAGGACACGGACCACATTGAGATATTCACAGTTTCAAACGCCATAACGAAGCAGAGGGAATCACTTTGCGCGTAGCAACCACGTCCAAGGGTTGTCAGGAGTTCACGGGTCCTGTATTCAAGCTTTCGGGAACCATGGGACGATCATGCAAGCGGTCCTCAAGCGATGCGCCACCTATGCACAACGGCTCCCCGCATCCCCGCCGACATTATCAACCGCCTCACCACCGCTCCATTACGAAGAGGAAACCGCGTTTACTTGCGCAATTGGCGCTGATATTCGAGGGTAAAAGCACTCGGGAGCCAATTTTGGTTTTGAATCCTACGGTACGCATCGCGAACTATCAAATTCAGGAGACACAGGCACAGGCACAGCTAACGGAGAACGAGCACCTCGCCCGAACAATAGGAATCCGTACCGACCGTCGTAGTGCACGGCGATTCGAAGGCAGTATAAGGGGGCGGATTCTATAGCTCTATGTAGACACCTCCATAGACCAACTGAACTCTTGTTCACGTTCAATTCCGTCGGCGTCGCTGCCTTTCCTGGTGGTGTGGCGGGGCTTCACACGTGCCGTCGCTTGCCCGCTGTTTTCAATCACACTCTCTTGCCCCTGCTTCCTTTTCTACACCCTCGTCTTCTACGCCTTCGCACCCAATTCCCCATTTCCATCGACTTCGCCATCTATAGCTTCCTGCCCCGCTCCGCTTGAACATGGTATTGGTGTTCGCGATTCCTTGTCTCTGTTGCCGCGAGATACAACGTGATGCAGGGGGAGCGGCAGCGGTACTGGCCTTCAGGGCCTCGAGCAGTCCCGGGCCTCGAGCGGTCCCTTGACAGTCTAATTCGTAGGTGACCTGGGCAGCTTCGGCACCCAGACGACTATCTCCTTTACAGTCCCTTCTCCTCCCTCCCTCCCTCTCCCCCTCTCTCTCCAATCGCTGTCTCTTGTCCTTCTGCCATCCTCTTGTCCTTCCATACCTAGCTCTCCTTCAACACGTCCAACGCAACTGGCAACACAAGACACCTCTGTGGAACATGGAACACCCTTTTCGCCTCAGTCACGGTAGGGTTCAGCTGTAAGTGTGATACCCATTCCGCTTTCATGTGCGCTCGCATGGTTTGTTGTCTTGCAGTGTGAGCTTCGGCGGCTCATAGCTACCTCCCCTCTAACTCTTCCACTAGACAACTACTTCTCCCTTTGACAGTTACCCATGAAACCTCCGCTCTTGGGCCCCTCACCGCCAATTACTTCGCAGGTACTGGTGCTGGTCGACATGATCTCCTGCATCCGCTGCACTATAACGCCGGCTTACCGCCTTACAAGTAGAACCCACGTTGGCTTACTTGGAAGCTATGGGCTCTGCGCCTCCTCTACCTTCTCGAATCCTTGCTAATACTCTTAATCTCCCTAAACGAGCCTTCAAACTCAGGGGCACCAACGTTCATGCAGCCTGGACCAAGTCGTCTAAATTCTCCGTTTCCCCAAAACGATCGAAACTGTCGAAGATGTCAGCATCTTGGGTCCACACCTTTGACTATTGAAGAAAGGAGGTATCATCAGCAATACAGGAATGCTTCGCACCCTTGAAGTGTACAACTGCGACCTCGACATGGAACAAACACCGACCACGGACTCTCATAATTCGTTGTGGTTAAGGTGATTGATGTTCACCAACACAAGTCTACCTAGGAAATGACGACCTTCCACGACTTGTGCCATCACACTGTGTGTCTGCATACTCGCGTACATGCAGTGTTGTTCTAGTCTTTTTGAAGAACATCAATCTTCCTTAACTAAGGTAAGCAATGCCCTCCGTTATCTCTGCCCCTCACACCCTTTAACCTTGAACCTTTGCCCACTAAATCACATCTTTGTCCACTGACTTGTCCTAAAGGTCATCGAGCATGTTGTTAAGAGGGCTTGAATTCAAAGCCACGACGCAATATGCTGTAGCTCCTTTCGGTAGCTCTCGTCGAGTGAAAGTAGACAGGCTGTAAGAACATGTTCACAACTGACCTACTTGTGATATCAGCGCTCATCGGATTGCCACACCAGTTTGTGGTAAAGACGAACCCCAATCAATTCTTCCATAGCTCTCACTACTATCGGTCGTCTGTCCAAACTTCGTAGCAACTCGAGCTATTGGATTTCGAGAGATGGAGCATGAGTACCAGGCTTGCTCAGATTCCTTACTCAGTTTCACGCCTTGGATCACCACTACCAAAGGTACAAGATCAATTCATATGAACCAACGATCATAACTTCCCAAGGAAGACATCACTCTTCCCATCCTAGACGCTCTTTATATTCGTCTTTGCCGTTTGGTAAGCTACAATCCTACCCCTTGCCACGATCTCGTACAACATCATCCATGCACTAACAATCCATATCTTATAGCAGAAGTACTGACATAATCAGGTCGGAGCCATGTACCTAGCCATATCAGACGAAAATGACTGCCCGTCTCGTCGACGACTAGTACGAACCTTAACGCCACCGATATCGATGTATCCTCCCTCGCTATGTCTTCCAGTTTGACTAACGTATGTCATTGTCGCCCGCCTCCTATGTCCACTCCGGCTCTTGGTACAGGATATCCTACCACTTACTCCTATGGCCGTCACGTGCTCACACGACATATCCACCTGGCACTGTCAGCACCATACTATCAGTAAGAGATATATAATGATCGTCGGGAATTTTTGTGTATGGAAAACGACATACCCCAGGCCAACATCATGTCGTCGGACACATGTCTTGCTTTCGTGTCAAAGCTCCAAAGGATGGACAGGCAATACCACTACACAAGAGCTTTACACCAAGGACGTTCTTTGTCATTTTGCCAGCAGAGCCTCCTGGTACACATCCCGTCTACTACACTGATCCATTGCGAATATCTGCTTCTGGTCACCGCCCCCCGGCTATCTATCAGACTCCACACATACCAGCAAACGCCTAGCAGTCGAGCCAAATTAGTCTCAGTATCTCAATATTCTTTGTGGCCTTGACCCCACCGCCAGACCGCTGTCAATTACGTAACCCCACTTTCAAACCCCTCTATCTCCCGGGTAGCAAATTTGGATTGCTTGCCAACGTTTCTCAAATAACTAGTAGTAACGCAGGTCACCTCCAGTCTATCCTCTACTTCAAGTCACGGATATCTCAAGCAACGGCTGCACAGCAAATAAGAGCGCGTTCCCAATCTTCGTTCACGGTTGATGTAGTTTGCTTGCCGATAAACTCCAGCGTCACCTGGGCTCAGCGTTGAGCCCGGATTCTCAAAGACCCGGCCCCGCCTCTTTCTGTTCCTCCTCCTCCACCTCTCTCTCTCCTCGACTACCCACTTCTTGAGACACCTTTTGGACTGCACATATCGTAAGTACTCCCTCAAAAAGTCTATCACGGCCTCCACGAGGAGAAGACGCATGTACACAGCTTTGTAGACGGGCCGCCACCACTCCAATACCCTAATCACGTCCTTTGCCCCACTCCGCTGTCCGCATGCTGTAGCGGGCTTCTCCACTTACACCCCTCCTCATCCACATCAAGAACCTCCATAGGCGCAATCAAACACTAACACAAGGAAACAGCTCCAGAGACTTTTCGTTGGCGCTTTGGGCCCTCGTCTAGCCGTGTATCGCATCAAGTGTGCGTTTATGCTCGACCTCCAAAGGCTTAGCGCTAACCGTGTCGCCAGCTACCCGACACCTTCAGACTGCGAAGCCAAAGCCATGAGTAGTCGCTACTTGTTGAAGCCGGTATGTTGGCGTTCATTCTCCTGCCTCTTGACACCTTTGACTAACGAGATGCAGACCAAGGAGGACACTACCAGCCTCGACGAGCTCGAGGCCGTCTCTGATCATAGTCCTTACCGAGACATGGGCGACCTTCAACAGATCCCGCTGCTACATGAGGGTGATCACCAGCATTGGTCGGCTCCTTTCTCGGAGACTCAGTATGAACATCCAGTGTTCGACAATGCCACCGATCCTAACTCCCCCATGAACAACGCGACTTTCAGTGGGAACGCTGACCCGATCAACGATGCGAGCGCTGACTACAGCATGGGATTCGGCAACTCTCAATCTTCTACCCTGCCTACATACACATCCTATGACAACCCCTCGTCCTTCAACGGTCTCCCGGGCTACGCTGATGTTCCGCTTGACTTCGACAACGGCGCTGTCCCGTATGGCCACACTTCCCCTGGCAGCCTAGGCTCGTTTGGATTCAACGACGTTGTCCCAGCTCACCGCACTTCCTCTGCCAGCTTAGGTTCATCTCGCTTTGGCAACGTCGCTACGACAAACAACAACGCTGCCCCGCATGGCTATGATTCCTCCGGCAGCCTGGGTTGGCTCGGCTTCAATAATGACGTCACCCCAGTTGGCCGCGTTTCCTCCGGTAGACTGCGTTCGCTTGGCTTGAACAATGTCGCTACGACGAACAACAACACGGTCCCGTGTGGCTACACTTCCTCTGGACGCCTAGGTTCGGTTGGCTATGACAACGTTGCTGCCCCGCATAGCCGCACTTCGTCCAGTCTAGATCCGTTTGTCTTCGACAACAGCGCTACGACGAACAACGCTGTTAATCCATATGGCCTCTCCAGCAGTGCCACCGCTTTTCCGTTGTTCAATGACGCTACGAGCCACAACACGGTTGAACAATTCGCTCACACCCCCAACACCGGCTACACCGGCGGTGACGTCCATCGCGTTCGAGATGGTGGTCGTCGACCGGTGGCGAATAGGTCCATGAAGGAAGGTGATGAGGATGACAACAGCTCTGAGCACGGCAGCGAAGGTAACGAGATTTCGACGTCTAAGCGGAACAAGAACGGAACCCCCCGTAAGTTGCGACAACCTCGGCAATCCCTGCGTAACTGGGGTGATCGAGACGTCGCCATGGCTTACTTGGGCGTCTTGTGGGCTTGCGGCGAGTCGGGTATCGAGATCCCTTTTGCCATGGCAGCTCAGCTAGTCAGCCCCTTGTGCACATCTAGTGCACTTCAGCAATCAGTCTTGAAGCTTAGGGAGTATTACATCGCACAGGGAGAGAACGTGCCTCGACTTCGGATGAAATGGCCTTCAAAACCCTCATCTGTGGGCGATGGCGTGCGCAAGTCTCGCGATTTCTCAAAGCTACCTCGCCGCAAGCCCACGTCGATGGAATCTACGCAGTCGCTCATTGTGACCTTGAAATGTGCTTACCGTCCTCCAGGTTCTCGTCAGCAGGCCGTCTCCGGACAGAATGATGTGGTAACCCAGGGTGCTGGTTCGACACGTGGTCCCAATACATTTGAGTCCTCTATTCTTGCAGCTGGCTTCCATGTCGATGATACTCCGGCTGACGATCACACCCCGTACTCCGCGCAGGACCTTATTGGCTTCCATCCGATTACACCTACTCGGAGCCTCGCAACCAACGGAAGCGGTCTAGGCTTCCCCGACTACCACTCAACTGTGTACGAGTCGCGCACCGGCGTTACTGTCGATCTCCGTGGTCATAGGCCCCAAGGTAACGACGAGGCTGCTGTGAAGGCTGCCCGCCGTCATACGACTATCTGCGGTACCTCTGGAAACAACGCATACAACAGTCAGGCAAACAACGTTAGTAACTTGGTCGCTCCGTCTGATGCATCGTATGCCTCCGTCTTTGGCAACAGTGCTGGACATCAGGGCTCTGGTCGTATCGCTGCTCAGGAGTACCAGCAGTCATTTGCTCACACCACCAATCCCTACACGCGCCATAGCATGACGTCTTCAATGAACGGCACTGGAAATGAGAGTGCTGGTGGTGTCCCTATCCAGCAGCCGCTTACTCACACGAACAACCCCTACGGTCGCGATGGCGTGATGGATTCAACGAGCAACACTGGATATGAGACAAACTCCTTCCCTCGTCGCCATACCGTCGATGTCTCCAACAACCGCGGCACCAGCATCGGCTTGGACTTCGAGGATTTGTTCAAGGACCTGGAGAACTAGATCAACGATGGCCAGGGCTTTGAATAAGTCAACGATCATCTCCCATCTATTCAGTGCACCTCTTCATACACCATGGCATTTATGGTATTTCATCTGTCTTTTGGCAGCTCTATCACATTCTTCTCGAAGAATGAACGGACGAACATGGTTTCCTGCACGGTGTCTACTTAACAAGTAGGCTTATTTTCATGAGAATTTTCTCTACCGGTCTTCTTTGCTAAAAGGAGGGACCCATCATCGAGTTTCCTTCAAAGTCTTGCTTTCTTTCTAGGCCATGGGGTTTTCCAAGTTTACATTATTGTTAAGGCCAGGTCTTTCTATGGGCCTTCTCTAGGCATCCATTATCTTTTTGCCTACGATATGACTTGGTGTCAACGGCTTGGGCAACTCTTCCTTGCTTTCTCACTCTTTGGCATCTATTCCCTGTAGCAGTAGTCTAGCGACTGGTACCCTCACGACGACATGAATGATCAAATGATATATTAAATGATGTCCTCCCTGCGGGATGTGATGTACATGTTTATTCCAGTGCTCTGGTAAATTTGTCATGATTTGGATTGACAAGTCCATGTACGTTTTGATCGTCTTCCTCGTGGTAGAGCCTCTCTCTACCGCCACTCTTGACTGGCTCTAGTTTCACGCAATATGACCATTGATCGTACCTCTTAATGTGAGATATGCCTGCACTCTTCGTCTCTATGATGTGATCCGTTGTTGTCGATGATCTGGCTTCTATAACGTGCATCAGTAGCACTGTTCGTTTTTATACTTCTTAGGCTGCGCATGTGAGTACTTTGGCGTAGCCTCTTCTGCTCATCAACTCACGATTCCAGCAACAGAGCGCTATCGATACTTTAGTAGAGGCTATCCCCTTTCCTTGCACTAGCATCGGGGTATATGAATTCAGCGAGTATTAGAGGAATACAGAGGAAGAAGGTACAGGAAAGAACATTGCATTTCAGATTCTGTTGGCGCATATGTTGTCCTGTTGAAGACGGGATGAGGTTGGAATAAGGGAATGGCGCTAGCCGTTTACGATTTAGCCTTCAATACAGGATCCCCAGCGCTACGCCGCGAGACACCGTCATTCATCAGATTTCACCACACGAGGTAAGCATCGTCGGTTCGTTTCTGCGCTCGAAAAGCAGGTGGGAGTGACGTATATTTCGCGACAACTGTAGGCTACAGCGCGTTGGAGTCTCGGCGAATCACGCGATCAGACCATGGGTGCCTGAAGAGTGGCATAACGATGGACTTGACGCAGCGCATAACGATGGCAGCCATTCAAATGGCTAATTGGAATGTACGGTTCGGATGCGGAATCGGTCGTCGCATGCCTGCCCGAAAATTCAGCAGCACGCCATTCCGATCCCAGCTTGGCGGACTGGGAGCGGGCTTTGATCGAGAGCTTTTTGAGTACACATCCGGACGATGGATGTAAGTCGTCCACCTTTTTTTTTGGTACGAAAATGGCTGATGTAGATGTAGATACAATGAGCAATTGCGCCTGGATGAACGCCGACTGTTCTTTGACGTCGAGGAACTCAAAAAAGCCGCTGCCAAGTGCGTCGACCGATCGGTAACCGACATCGCAAGCTTCCAAAAGCTGGTGGAAAGCACGGCAAATCGTGTCTTTGAAATATCATTCAAGGATGGATCCTCTATACTTGCGCGCCTTCCTTTCAACATCTTCACCCCGAACAGATACAAATTAGCAAGTGAGGTTGCAACATTGGACTTTGTGCGCATGAACGGCATCTCGGTGCCGAAGGTACTAGGATATGAGGTTGAGGAAAATTCTGTTGGGACTGAGTACATGCTGATGGAGAAAATGGATGGGAAACCGATTGGCGATGCTTGGTTCACGCTTACGAAAGACCAGCAACTTAACGTCTTGTCTGGCATCGTGGAAATAGAGAAGAAGCTTTTCGGTCTGAAGCTTCCGGCTAGCGGAAGCTTGTATTACTCTCGTGATCTCCCCTCGGGTGCACGGAGAGTCCATCTGTCAAACCCGGAGAGCGGATTATGCATTGGTCCTTACGCCTCGTACGCGTGGTGGGACGGTGAGCGTGGGGTCATGGACATTGACCGTGGACCTCGTAAGTTCTAAAGAAAGACTCGATACCTTGAAGCTAACCATCGTGTAGACGAAGACCCTCTTCGCGCCCTCCAAGCACCCGCAGAGAAAGAAATCGCGTGGGCAGAAGCCCACGGACGACCTCGATTCCCCTTTGTTCGCCAGTACAGAGAAGGCCTGAAGTTCCAAAAGCAAGATCCGGAGGCCTACATCGAATCCCTGAAGAGCTATCTACAACTCACCCCGCATTTCGTCCCCAACAAAGCCGAATTGAACGAACCCCTACTACGCCACCCGCAACCCTCGCCACTCAACATCCTCGTCGACGAAGACTACAAAGTCACCGGCCTCATAAACTGGCAAAGCGCCGTCATCCTCCCCACATTCCTCGCCGCAGGCGTTCCGTTCGAGTTCCAGAACCGCGCCGATGGGTTGGAACATCGGACCTTCTACGCCGCCGCAATACCAGACGACTTCGACGAGTTGACCGAGGGGGAGAAACAGGATGTAGAAGAGCGAAACAGGCAACGCACGATACACCGGTATTACAACACGTACACCGTCGTCTTCAACGACGCGCACTACCTCGCGCTCAAAGAGAAAGAAGAGGCACAGCTCCTCATCCAACATCTTTACTCCCGCGCCACTGGACCGTGGGAAGGCGTCAACTCCCTCATCCAGTACGACCTGCTGGAAGCCATTCGGAGCTGGGATGAAGTGGCGACACCTCTGGACGATGGCACCGGTGCTGCCATTCCACCATGCCCTGTCGCCGTTACCGAGGACGAGACGAAGCGTCTGGATACGCTGATGGACGACGAGCTTCGTCAGGCCGACAAGTCATGGAGCGACTTGACGAAGTATATGGGCGTTGGGAAGGATGGATGGACGGAGAATGAGTATTTCGACACTGCGATGGAGCGGGGGAGGGAGGTGAAGGGGTATCTGAGGGAGAACCATGTGGACTGTACGAGGGAGGAGAGGGAGGCTTTTCTGCGGCATTGGTGGTTTGATGACTTTGATGAGAATGGGTAGTCGTTTGTCGAGGGGATACGCATGAGTGCTTGCGAAGTGCTGGGGTGTAAGAGTAGGCTTTTAAACATGTATTTAATATTGGGACTTCAATTCCCCTCCTCCCCCCGACTATATTATCGTGGTAGTAATGGTACAAAGAAAGTTTGCGCTTCCGGATTGTGTCTACTGTGTCTTCTTGTTTGTAGCGTTATTCTAGGCCAAGCATCGCAGACACTTTCACGAAGCTGTGCTCATCACGAACCTTACAATAGACTATATATTTAGACGTCATCATTGCAACGACAGGAAATGCGAGTTCTGCACTTCGCTTCTCATCGATAAAATTCAACGGCTCCTCTTTCCCCTCCATTTCCATCCCCAACACCTCACCACCCGACCCTGATTTCCTCCCACTCAACCTTCCAGATCATATATCAGACACCCCCCCGTCCGAAAATTGTACACAAAAGCCTTTCCCTCACCCTTGCCCTCGCTCCTACCAGCCACCCCTTCCCTCCACTCCCCACGATACTTCAACAGCAGGTCATGCAACTCCTGCAAATACTTGCGTTCCGCCATTGGCAGGCTCTGAATCGCTCGGCGCCAGGAATCGGGATCGCTCAGCCTTGTTTCGCGGATTGAGTTCATGACTTCGTCTTTTGCTTCGATGGCTGCGATGGGCGCGCTGTTGAATGAGGTTAGAAGATCGGTGGAACGCGCTTGTGCGGCTTCGACGATGGACCATTTGTTCGTCTTCTTGGAGCGGTGCGAGGAGATTAGGACGTCGACGTTTGATCTTCCGGATGCTGAGTTGGAGGATGACGATGCGTTGTGGAGGGAAAGGGTCTTTGTGAGGCGTTGAGCGGCACTGCCTTCGCGGGCCTCGCGATCGCGGAGTTCATTGCGGAGCCAATTCAAGAGGTCTGCGGTGCGGAGATCGGTATCTTCCTTCTTGGCGATGCTCTTAGCTTTGAGGTCGGGCTTATCGGGCGCGATCCCGTGCTTGATGACGATGACCCAACTATGACGGTCGTCGCGGTAGTGGCGAAGAACGTCTTCCACCGAATGCGCGTCGATGGAGAGTTCAGCGGTGTAGCCGTGGGCCATGAGTTCTGCTACCATTTTTACACCAGCTGAGCGCAGCGTTGTTGGGTCGAAGCTTGCGACTAGGCAGTCGCATCGACGAGGCATCCATGACACTGCAGTCGTGTCTTCTTCGGACTGTTTCTTAACGAAGGCTGACTTGATTGGCTTCTTCAGATATCGAACCATCGAATTGACAAGTCTCTCCCATCCAATGTTGACACCGACGCCATGGTAGGCTGCTGGTGGATGGGCGTGAGTGGGGCCTTTAGGACGGTACTCTTCAATGAGCTTGTCGTAGCGGCCTCCTGCGGCGAGAACTTCCTTTTGCTTTGCGTCGAAAAGGCACTGGAAGAGAATACCGCCCGAGTAGAACTTTTCGTTGAAGCTGCTAAGAACGCTGATATACACTTTCCGCCTTACATTCCAGCTCTCAGTGTAGTTGACGACGGACGTGAGGTGAGAAAAGATCGCATGTGTTTTATCCAGGTACTTCGTGCCTTCGAATATTCGTCGTAGCTTCACGAAGGCCTTCTCGGGCGTATCTCGCCAGTCGAAGCGTGCAAGATCGTCCAACGACGTTGACGACACGCCGATTTCCGGTGCACGAAGTTCGTTACGGATCTTTTGGAAGTTGAACTTGTTGATATTCAGCTTGCTCAGAACCTCCTTCACTGCGGAACGTTGCGATGCGCCAATTCTGCAGAAGTCCAGAACGATACTCAACAAGTCGGCATGATTGATGTGGAAACACATCTGCGTGGTAGCAAGAGAAGGGAACTCATCTATGACTTCGTCAACAACTTTCAGCACTTCGGCTTCCTTCAGAGCTAGATCTAGTGTATCGTAAGAGATTATGTCAAAGTCGGCCTCTCCGTTACTGCGAGGCGGTCCGCCGTAATTGTCGCGATAGACGTTTCCGATCGTGAATGTCTTCTCGAGGAACGAAGCACCGCGACCGATGCTGCGTGCGTATGGCAACGTTAAATCATAAGGTAGCTGGACAAGAGTACCAGAAGGATCAAAAAGCTTTACGACGTTATTGGTTGTATAATGCTCTGACCATGGTAGAAGCAGCTGGCGCTGAACCTCCACAGCCCCATGGCCGCGGAAGACCATTGCGAGACGCTCCTTGACAAGATTCTGAAGTAGTACATCGTTCGCCTTGATGGTTTGAGCACCGACCCCCACACCCATATCCCATGCATAATCTTTTGCTTGGGTGTCGGGCTTCTGCGAGAACAGAGCTGCCATCATCTTTGTGTAATGGGGCGAGTTTCGATCCGACAAAGCTTTGAGTGCCTCCTGAACTGCTTCATGCTCAATCTGAACCGGCACCTTGCCACTTCGTAAGAGTTCGGAGCTGCTTGGTCGCTCGCTTGGCCGGTGACTGATGAGCGATGTGATAATGCTTCCCTGGAGGACCTTTTCAGGCTTCTCAAACTCGGCTGGCAAAGAATGCTTTCGCTCCCGAAGACTTCGTATGACATGGTCGCGCTCCATTGCCGTGACCAGCGGAAAGCACATTTCGAAGAAGATGATACCCATGGAGTACATGTCGACTTTATCGTTGTAGTTTCCTGATACGTTGGAGCGCAGCTCTGGTGCGACGTAGAGTGCGGTGCCGATACTTCGCGTCATGTCGCCATCCGCTTGGATCCCGGCAGACTTCTTTCGATCCGAATGTTGGTACTGCCCGCTTGTGGCCAGACCAAAATCACCAATCTTGGGGATTTTGGCGACATCAATGAAGATGTTGTCAGGTTTCAAATCCCGGTGAATGATGCCATGGCTATGAATATGGGCAAGACCCTCCAATGTCTGTCGAAACAACCTCCAATACTCGTCCGGATCATCATACAGATCCCTGCGAATCAGATCGCGAAGAGTTTGTTTCTCGCAAAACTCCATTTGGATGTAGAGTATGGACTTGGTCGGCTTTTGGTAGTTCGAATTCGATCCCGTACGCCTCTTCACAACAGGGGAATGCGGGTTAGTGGGGTTGTCGTCTTCTTCTGGATTTTTTCAGTTGACGCAAATACTGTAGAGATGAAGCACATACCAGAATCTGAGCCAAACACAATCGCACCGTCATGTTCTTGATCGGACTCATCGTCGGAGCCGAATTCGATCTTTGGATATCCACTTGAACTGATGAAGTCCAGACCCCCAGTGCCTTGCGTGAAGTCATCATCACCAGTGTTTCCCGGTGAAATATTCGATTCCGAATCAAAATCGTCGGCACCAAAGGTGCTGGATCCATCTTCATCCGCTTCCGAGGCAGTGAATACATCGTCTTCCGGCCAGGCGGTGTAATAGCGCACCACGCATTGATGATTCAGGCGTGACAAGAGAATGACCTCAGACAATACCTCGGTGAGAGCAGATGGTGACTTTTGCTTGATCTTCTTGATAGCATAGATACCGCCGTCGACTTTGTTACGAGCCTTGACAACTTCGCCGTAGCCGCCTTTACCAAGACGACCCTGTTCGACCCAGTCACTTGCATAACGCGAGTATGCTGCACCAATTCCAGCCGATGACTCTCGGCGAAGGCGATAGCCAGGAAAAGAGACCGACGAATGTCTCGACTGCGATGGTGTGGGAGGCTGCTCGTACACAGGCACGTCATCCCGCAAGAACTCGCAAGGGATCAGGTCGAAAGCCGAAGGTCGCTTCTTCGGGTCTGGTTTGAAGAATTTGCGCAAGATCTCCTGTAGAGGTTCCGAGCAGCCACGGGCGTCGGACAAATCTTTGGGAGAATTGTACCTTTCCGGTACATCCAGTCCAAACAACATCTGGAGAAAGACGACACCAAGATCCCAAACATCGGTTTTTCGAGTTTTGCGAGCGTCCTGGGCCAGCTCGGTGGGTACCCAAAAAGCGGACCTGGAAGTGGCGAAAGGCTGACCATCTCGACTCAAGTTGCTCAATCGGTGCAAAGTATCCTGGAAGCCCGCATCGGCTAGCTTCACAGAGATGCCGCCAGTCGAGGACTTTCGAAGGAGAACGTTGTGAGGATGTACGCGTTTATGCACGATGCCGTTACGATGACAAAAGTCAAGCGCTTCCAGAAGTTCCACGGTCCACGACCTCACCTTTGCGACTGCGACCTCGCCGTCATCCTCGAGCTTCTCGCCCAGAGAGCCCTTGTCGCCAAATTCGACCAGGATGCTGACCTCCCAAACGGAATCAGGAAGCTGCTCGATTTTGAAATCGAGGACGCTCATGATGGTGGACTGCCGCAGGGCTTTGATTTCCTCCATCTCTTCCTCGAACTCGGTGATAGCTTGTTTGAGCTGCGTATGGGAAGACGAAGTGCTGACGCTCACACGAGTGCGCTTCAACACAAGGGTGATTGCATCGACGATGCCCGCGGGTTTGACGAGGAACTCTTCCGCAATGGCACCAGATCGATAGGGCAGCAGTCCCTCAACGGCAGTGAACTCGGAGGGCCTTCCATCGTACTGCAGTTCAATGATTCGGTCGAAGGATACTTGGTTGAAGAGGGCGCTGCTAACGGCTGGAAAGTATGAGGTAGGCGTATGCCCGGTCCCGCGGCTCTTTCGCTTGGTCATTATCTCCTTACGCCTCATCTCGTCACTGACCATGGCTTGCAGAACGCGTTCCTCTTCGGCTTTCTCTTCGACGCGCTTCTTCTCGAGCTCTTGCTCCTGCTTCTTGGCAAGCTCGGCCGCAGCCGCTTCCTGCACTGCGCGCTCGGCTTCCAGGTTCTCAAAAGTACCGTCGTTTTCGCGAACCGCTATCTCGTCCTCGAGCAAATCCTGGATGGAAGCGGCGATATCGTGAAGCATGACATCGCCGACCAACTCTTTTGGACGTTTCTTGAGCAGATCCTGGATGTTGAAAAGGGTCCTGTGACGCAGCTTGCTGGCGTTCTCCAGGGTCAGTGTGGGCAAAGACTTGGGATACGATGCCGTGATCTGAGCACAAAGAGTGCAAGTGATATCGTCATTCGAGAAAGATGTCAGTTTGAGACGAATCACGCGATCTGTGGTTTTCTGCTCCAGTCAGCACTGGAATGACTGTTTCCAGAGGTGAGTCACCGGTTCAGGGCATCTCAGGGTTCAACGATGCAAATGCAGCAAGGCGTAACACGAAAAAAAAGAAACACATACGCTCCAGGCGCTCATCGCCTCTATTTCTTCATAATCATCCATGAAGATGGCTTTCAGGACTTCTCGTTCATCTTCTTGAATCTTGGCCAGCGCGTCCGAGGGCTGCGGCGTGGCGGGCAGACCTTTGGGCTGGCCGTCGGCTCCGAACGCCATGGTCTGCGGTGTGAATACATTGGACTGGCTTTTACTTCTCGGTGTTTTGGGGGGCGCCATGCTGGGATGTGTCGTAAGTGGTTGGACGGGTCAACATGAGGCGTTGACGATGAGAGGCAGGCAGCCGAAGCTGCGTTTCCCTACACTGCAGACATGGTTTCTTTCACTCTTGTTTTTGGCAGTTGGTGTGGTGATAGAGGGGTTGTGACAACGAATCTGCGCGGCCAGCTCAGTGGTGGTGAAAGTAGCGGTCGCCCCCCACATTGGACACGGCGCTAGCCGACCGCGGACTAGCGCACTGGAACGCGACCTGCATATCTACGAGGGTGGCCGTGGTCACGTGACGAGGCCCTCGAGCGGCGCCTGACCGGATCCAGCATAAGCACAACAATGCGCTGTTGCGCTTCCTCCTGCGCTTTCTCCCACACTCCACCCCGCGCGCAGGAACTCTGTCCTGGGCAGTAGAATCGCGCGATCGGGCCTGCGCCGCTCTCGACTCGGTACGGGCGCTTGTCTGGACATGGTGACGTTCGTTCGCTGCACGACGCCCTCGCTTCTCTAGTGTACCGTAAACAAGCCGCCAAACAAACCAGCAGCGGCCTCGTTGTACGCGGTCCACACCGCCGTGTTTGCCATACAGCACATTTAAGGAGCCCCGTTCCGCCTCTGCCCTCCCAAAAACCACCTCAGCATCGATATCGGCTGCAACCACCATGTTCGAGTGGATTACGGGTCCCCGGATGGCGCATGCGATCGAGGATCTTCAGCCAGGTGCGCCGAGCCGATTGCCCGAGACGGGTGTGTGCTGATCGTGTAGATGCCGGCTACGAGAACACCATCGTCGATGCCCCCGAGACGCCCGCCCATCAGTTCGCCGTCAAAGCCTTCAAGCATGCCCTTTTTGGAACCCCGGCGCCAGAAGACATCCTGGCCGCGAGCAAGAAGCTGCGCAAGAAGCAGTCGCCCGAAGCGCTGAAGGTCAACGGGCCCGAAATCGCGCCCCCGAAGGAGAAGGACAATGCCGCGCCCGTCTCCCCCGCGAAGCAGCCGGCTGGGATCATGAAGACGCCCGTCACGGCCAACAAGACGCGAAAGTCGGTCTCGTTTGGCGCCCATGTGGTGGACAACGAGGGGAAGCGGGAGAGCAAGAGCGGGATACCGAGCAATTGCCCCGGGAAATTTCCCAGTCCGTGGACCCCAGGCACAGAACTGAAGGCGGGAGTGGACAGCGAGCAGAAGCCGCGCACCAAGCTCATCGAGGCTCTGCTGGATGCGCGCACGACGGCGCAGCCCAAATCCGGTCAGAAGCCCAAGGCTCGGGACGACAGCGACATCTCCATGGACATGACTGCGCCCCGATCAAGCTCTGGCAAATACTGGAAGGAGCAGTACGAGAGCTATGCTGAACGGAGCGAGAGGGAGGTGAAGAAGCTGGTCGCAAAGCAGCAGCTGGCCAAAAATTACGCGAGGAAGAAGGATGGCGAGGTGACGGAGCTGGTCACCAAACTCGAGGAGGAGCGAAAGCGCTTCAGGCGTCGCGAGCACGAGCTGGAGCGGCAGAACAAGGACTACCAGGAGCGGTTGCGGCAAGCCATGGCCGAGCACGTCTCTGCCAGCGTTGAGATTACGGCGCTGAAGAACCGCATCGCGACTCTGGAGAAGTCGATGATCCTTCCATCCTCGGACATGCAAGAGAGCAAGACATCGATTAGGATCCACGAGGACACAAGCAAGGAGGCAACCGACTCTCCGAATGAGCTGGATGCTGGCCCGGAGGCATCGTACCTGTCCACCAAATCCCGCATGCCTCCGTCTGGCAAAGAGAACTCCCCGCCAAAGCCTCGCCTTGTCAGGCGTCAAACGCTGTCAGACGCGGTTGCTCGAACCGCTACGCCTTTTATGTCGAGGCCAAAACTCGGTGTCGATCAAAGTCAGGTCTCTACCATCACTGCAAAGTCTCCGCATGCACGCAGAGCTTCTCACTCTGCCGCCAGACCAGCCCTCCTCTCACATCAATCAGCGACAGTAGCTCAGCCTACCTTTAGTGCACGCAAATCCGAATCCGGCCCGGAGAATGTACCGCCCGTTTCTCAGCCGAAAGTGCTGCACTCCAGTCCGCTACCACAAGGCTCTCCTGCTCCCGATCTATGGACGGAGGACAGTGAGAGCGGGATCGGCCAACACGACAGGATGGCGGTTCCGATCTCGACCGGTGGACCATCCAACGGCAGACCCCCCAGGCCTTACCAGCCGCCTCGTCGTGCGCCAAAACCCAGACCCGAGCGGCAGAAGGCAGCTCCTCCGCCCGATGACATCTTTCTCGTCGATGCAAAGTCGGGGCCTCCTCGGACGGCAGCTCGAGCAGCCAAAAAGCCTGCCCCCTTCGAGATGGACAAAGAAAGCGTGCGAGTCGAAACAGCAACACTTCCGGCGAAGGTTGATCCTGCCAAGCCCACACACCACGGCGGCTTCGCACAGGGTACGAAAGATGGGGTAGATTTGGGCTCCACCGCAGATCAAACCGATTTGGATCGGAAACAAGAAGCGAGGCGGCGGCTGATGGAGCGGAAGAAGAAGAAGACGACGAGTGGTTGAATATTCTACTGGCCTGAGATGGACGGATTCTTACCATGTCACTCTGGTCGCAGAACGGTGCACAGCTGCAGACCACGAGAGATGCGACCCACATGTTGGGTTACTGAATGGCATTTTGGAGTTGTTGTGTGTTATCAAGCATGATTGGCGTATGGCTGGTGGGGTATACTGCCTTCGGGCTGCGGTTCTGGTGTTCCAAGACAGGAAAGGGTGCCATCACTGGCCTGGGTTCATTGATATTGCATGCATGGATTGGGAGTATCATCGATGGTGGTTGATCCTTTTACCATGTTTAATCCACTCACCATCCCATCTATCCTACAAGTTCTGCTATTATATGCGATGAACGATGCTTTTCGCCGGCATGGGTATATCCAAGAACGCGCGCTTTCCCTACACACCACTTACTTCCTCACCTCCAACTCATCATCGCCTGCCTTCCCCAATCTGCCTCAGCGCGTCAACAACACCCACGCACGCCTTCTCCATGGCCACAACCTCCCTCCCGTCCATCTTCCTCAACACATACCTCGACACCACATTGGGCTCCCTGCTCTCCGGCCTCCCTATCCCCACCCCGATGCGCCACCACTTCACCCCCCCACCCAGCGCCGCCTGCACGCTCTTCAACCCGTTGTGCCCTCGTGCACTACCACCCCCATCCTTCACCGACACTTTGCCCAGCGCAACCTCCAACTCATCGTGGACAACCACCAACCGCGGTTCCCGGCCCGAGGCCTTGATGCCGCGCGCATACTCGGTCCACGCGCGTCGCAACGACGGGCCGCTGATGTTCATCAGCGATGTAGATTGCCAGAACGTCCAGTCGTCCTCTGCGGGCGGCCCGTCATCTCGCGTTTTCCGATAGCCGTGGAAGAGGCCGAAGGTGTGCGTCGTGTTGTCCGGCCGCGATACCAGCCCCGAGAGTCCCTTTCGGAAGGGCTGGTACTGCTTGACCGCGCTGATGTGCGAGGTTATGACGTGGCCGGCCGAGTGCATGGTGTTTGCGTACGAGGGGCCGGGGTTTCCGATGGAGCATATCAGGAGGGGGTACGCTTTCTGGGCCGCCATGTCGAGGGCGGGGAGGAGCGTGGAGGGCTCGATGTCGCTGGGAGGTGGAGCGGGTGGGGAGGCGGTGTGCCCGAGGCTTTTCTTCTGCAGGCTCGTCTCAGCCGCTTCGTCGGTGCTGCTGTCGCTGTCGTTCTCGCGTCCCTCACCAACCTTTTCACCACCGGGACAGGGACCGGGACAGGGACCGGGATCGGCGGGGGAGATCGGCGCTAGGACTCGCACGTGCGCACGTGGCATCGCGTTCTCTGACGTCGTCATCGTTCAGAGAGATTTGCGACAGGGACGAACTGGTCATGGTGAGAGGAGGATCGTGACAATGGGATTGTATATAAATAAGGACTTTGGTGTGGTGGGTCGTTGGGAGACATTGGTGAGGAAGGGTACAGCCGCAACGAAGAGTCATCGGCGCGAAAAGAAAAAGGGCGGTACGCCACAGAGACACCGCCCTTACAAATCTCCTACAGCGTGACTTGGCGTCCACTACTGCGGTCAGGTTCCCGTTCTTCGTCTCCCTTGATTCATGTCTGGGTTCGGTAGAGACCGCGATCTCTTGGCGTGCATCATCTTGCACGATCCAGACTCTCGGCCCTACCGGTACTTTCTCGGAACATTCACCACCACAGAACAACGACCCCTCTTCATATAGCCCTTCTGCCGTCTTTTGTAGAATCACCGTCAGACCCGCAGACGTATTTGCGCAGCCTTGAGACCCGAAGGCGCACCCAGGACCAGCCCACAATGGCGAACCGGCCTTTGACGCCACCGCGAACAACTCGCTCAGCGGGAAAGCTACCACCGAACCCGATGACTCCGGAGCAGATCAGGAAGATGGTATAATACTATTTACATATATACGCCATCTCAAGCCACCCTGCTCCGCCATGCTAAGCATGCATACATAGGAAGAGGCACGTCTCAAAGCCAAGGCCGCCGCACAGCAAGCACAAGCCTCGAAACCCGTCCCCCCGCCCGTCGCTGGCACGAAACGCGCCCACTCCTCCATAACCTCCTCCAACACACCCTCGCAATCGCGAAACGCACCCGCTGCGTCTCCGCAGAAGCGCGACCAGAATGGCTTCATCCAGCCGCCCTCGAACGAGCACATCCAAGCGGCCAGGAACTTTGGTCGCTCCGAGTACATCGAATATGATTTCAGCAAGATGACGGACACCAAGGGCGGTTTCCTGAGCACAGACGATGACCCCCACAACCGCGCAATGTGGTCTGGGCGAGGCAAGGAGGAAGAGAAGCCCGAGGGCATGACGCTTGCCGAATGGGAGCGGGAACGGATACGGCGGAAGCTGCGCGAGACCCGACAAGGACATTACGAACCGGCCATCTCGGTGCTCAACCAAGCCGACGGCCGCGACGAAGAGGAAGCCGCGCTCCTCGCCGCGGCCGAAACAGAAGGCGCCGCCGCTCCCGAATTCAAGGGCAGGTACGGCGACGGCAAGCGCGACGTGCGCGGGAAATGCCGCGAGTGCAACTCCCTCGAGGTCGATTGGAAGTGGCAGGACACGTTCCAGATCAGCGTCTGCAACGCCTGCAAGGAACGGCTGCCGGACAAGTACTCGCTCCTCACCAAGACCGAGGCCCGGGAAGACTACCTCCTGACGGACCCCGAGCTCAAGGACGAGGACCTGCTCCCCCACCTCGAGCGCCCAAACCCCCACAAGCAATCCTTCCACGCCATGCAGCTCTTCCTGCGCCTCCAGGTCGAGGCGTACGCCTTCAGCGACCGCAAGTGGGGGTCCTCGGCGAAGCTCGACGAGGAGTACGAGAAGAGGCAGAAGGCGAGCAAGGAGAAGAAGGAGAAGAAGTTCAGCAAGAAGCTGGATGAGCTGAAGAAGCGGACGAGGGTCGAGGCGTACAAGAGGGCGAGGGTGGGCGATGGCAGGGCCGAGTTTGGCATGAAGATCAGGGGGGCGGGGGACAGGCATGTGCATGAGTGGGGGAGGAGCGTGGTGGATCGGAGCACGGGCATGGCGAGGAAGAGGTGCGAGGAGTGCGGCATGGAGGTTGAAGAGTTGGAATTCTAGGTTCAGAGGACGTCTCTTGGTTTTTTTTTTTTTTTTTTTGGAGAAACAAACATCTGTCGTCCCATCCGTAATTGATTATTGGCGTGAAGATCCGATACCGTTGCGCGTTCACGTCATCTCTAGCCCTTCCGCATGATGTGTGTCCACCAAATGCTGGAACAACAACAATCGAATACGAAGAATCAATCTAACCACCCTGCTCGTATCATTTCCGTTTTCCATGTGCGCATCCATGACTTTAGCATGGCGGCCGTGTGACGCGAGTGTTGGTGCTGACCTCACGTGGCTTCTTGGTTCAACGGCTCAGTTTGCTTGATGGATGGACGATGCATGGGAATGTAAAGTCCATTAAACGATCCCATAATTGTACTGGAGTACGACAACAAGACACCGCACTGGAAACCAAACAAAAAACACTTTTGAACTTCCTATCCCCCCCTTGCCATTACCCACCCACTCCGAACCACCGGCATCGGACTCGATTCAGAAACAACCTTGCAACGCATCTCAACTCCAGCAACAGGCGTGACGGAACATTCTCGCTGTGATTGATGGTGCTTCAGCTTTGCTGAAGTCTTTTGGTTTTGGCGGCGTTGTTCTCATTCAAACTATCCCGGGGGAGTGGAGTGGAGAGCTCGAGCTTTGCTATGACGGTGCTCCAGCTTTGCTGGAGTCTTTTGGGTTTTTGTCGGCGTCGTTTGCATGCGTTGCGCTCTGTATGTACCCTGCTGATGCTGAATTCTGGCAAAAAAGAAGAAGAAAATCTCAGAAACTGGGACCATGAGAGAGAGAGAGAGAGAGAGAGGATGGAGCGATGCATCCATCGTTCGAGCAGCTCAACCGTTGATAGCCTGAGCTACGATCTTGTCGAGCATGGCCTGCTTATCTGCAGGCCTTTGAGGACGGCGAGGCTGCTGCTTCTGCTGCTGCTGCTGCCGCCGGGGTTGGCTTGGTACACTGCCGGGGGAGTTGCGGCAGAGGGTCTCCCAGTCAGGGACGAACTCGGCCACGGTGTCGGGGTTGCAACCTTCACCGTCCCCGCGAGGGTAGCGGCAGTTTTTCGGCTGCTCAGAGTCATCTTTAAGCGGAGCTTTGCGCTTCAAGTCCGGGCGTGGTGCTGGCTCCTTGGGACGCTCCGTTCCACACCTCTTGCTCTTCTCGTCAAGATACTTCACGATCCTCTCCTTCGTGTCCCAGATACCGATGATGTTCCTGGCCTTGCTGCGGTATTCACGCTTGCCACTACCGTGGACTGTGCTGTCGAATACTCGGTGCTCTGCCTCGATGGCCTCGTCAACCATCTCTTCCATCGTCATGGCACGCTCGTCTCGCTTGGCCAAGGCGTGGAAGTTTGCCATGGTCATGTTGCGGAAGATGGCCTCCAGAACCTCGGTCCTCTCACGCACATCGATGTAGAGCGCGTGATCTCCTTTCTTGACCACGACGCGGCTCTTGTGCTGCGTGTGCCTGGTTCCATACACGAAAGTTCGGAATGGTTCATGGATGCCTTTGTTGAAATGAGCGATGCTGTGAAGAAGCCGCTCGTGACAGGCGGCAGGCTGGTTCCCGCATAGCTGGATCGCGAAGCGGACGAAGAGCTCCCGCTCACGGTTCGGGATGTCGAAGTAACTGTCTGCGTTGAGCGCACGGAACTTGGGCAGGAATTTTCGGAGTTCCTCGTCCACATGCCATGCAGCCTCGTCGTACTGGGATTTGAAGATGGGCATCGGACGGTGTTGAAGAACCTCCGCAGGTACGTTCTGCGCCGAGAGGTAGCACCCGGGCACCCCAAACTGCCTCGGACGCTTGTTGGGAGGGAATGCACACGAAGCCGCTTTGCCGTCATTGCCGTCATCAGCCTCCCTCTCGCGCTTGGAGGAGGGTGCCTTGGCTTCCTGCGGCGGCCCAGTAGTAGCAGCAATGGCAACGTCGTGGTTGGAAGCATCGCCCATTTCGACTTCTGCGACGTCCTCTCCCATGCAGATGTCTAGAACTGCCGCAGTATCCTGCAGGCTCTGGTCTCCAGTGTCCATCGGCTGGATCTCGTCGTCGCTGGTCGGGGGCGTCACCGGTGAGCTGCTCGCTCCCGGAGCACTCACCGGCGTTGACGGCAGAGGGCTGGAGTCTGCGCTGTGCGGCGTCTCTGGAGAAGGCCGGAAAGCCTTGACGCGCATGGCATCCATGACGCTGTCCACGTCTTGCCAATAGGTGCCCTTGGGTGCGGGTCTTTGAGGTACTGTCGGGATCGGGTTCTTGTTGATGTCGATCCAGGAGAGGAAGAGGTTGGTGGTTGCCTCTTCGTTGTACTCGGCCGCAGGCTGGGGCTCGGCAAGGGAGAGTTCGTCGGCGGCCTTGGACAATGGCTCGCCAGCTTCGTCGTCGTCGTCGTCGTCCTTGATCTCATCCAGCGTCTCTTCGACCAGCATGAACTTCTGCGTCCAGAACGCGGAGGCGCCAGCGAGAGCTGCGTGGAGGATCTCGGGTATCGCCGGATCGTGGCCGCCGCCAGCAAACGCCGCCCCCTTCAGGAGCGGTCTTACAGTGACAGCGACGGCCTCGAGGAGCGCGGCGTCATTGACGGCTGTCGTCAGAACGGTCTTGATGGCCTCTAGAAGGGCAGCATCAGGTATGTTCCTCAGGGCTGCGCGATCGCTCGCAGCGACAAAAGCGGGGCGAGTCGACATTGTATGAGGGGATGCCAAGATCGTTTCGGTGAATGTAAAGAGAATGCACGACACTCGGCGCGTCGGTAGAAATTGGGGTTCGCAGCAGGGATCTGACGAGTAGCTTGTAATCTGGCTGCGTATGGGAGTACGGGTCGTGCTGGGGAGGAAGGGCAGAGGCGGAGAGGGTGAGGGGGGGCTATATACTGGCAGCCTGAGAGCGTTTGCAAAGAACGTAATTCGCCAAGATGGCTGGTGCTAGCGCGGCACACGAAATTCGAGGTGAGGCAGCATTTTGGCTCATTGGTAGAGACTGTATCGGCCAATGGTGGACAGGAAATGAGCACTGTCTCGAAGCCAGGAAGGTGCTCTCGGGGACTGACATGGCAGTCAGTACCCGCCTTTCAAAAGATATAGCAAGCGCTACATGTGCCTTGGAGAAGTTCTATATAGTATATGCTAGTCCGGGTTCTCCAGAACTTGTCATTGCAAGATGTGGTGTCGTGTCTTGGATCGGCGAAGGGGTCATCTTGCAGCCATGTTTCGGAGGGAATTTGGCGGCAACTATCGTCCATAGCCACATAAAGCGAACGGTGTCGGTGAAGGATCAAGGGATATGGCTGTGGACTAGATAGCAACCGAGGGGATAACATGGTTGATTGCTCGCCACAAGCATAGATTGTGATCACAAAGATGACTACCGTGCGCAGATATACATGTCTAGCATACATGGATGCCTTTCTCATCTCCCCGTTTTCGCTCCTCGAGATAACGATGGACAGCCGCCTGTTACCTTCCAAGCGTAGAAGAGGGTGGGCATGCGGCTGCATCTCTTGCATATCACGTGACAGCAATATGGAAGGGGAACCGAACCGATTCGACGTACCTGTATATCACGTGACAAGACTATGGAAACGGACGGCCCTGGGCAGGGCGTATTCGATTATTGCGACAGGCCAACGTGAACGGTTCTGCGCCCTGCGTCCCGCTGACTCGCATCTCTTGGCAACGTCCCGAGATCAGAATGCAGAACCGTTGGCAAACGTTCGATCCCACATTTATCCACGGCTGGTTCCTCGGCGTCTCTGAGCGGGCTCGATTGGCTCCGTCGTCGCGGGCTCGAGGCGCCATGGCTGAGCGAATCACGGGGCCGCTCACGATCGGGTGCGGGAGCCAACAAGTCAACGGTCACCGCAGCCTCTGGCTCGGAGATCCGTCGAGATCATGTCCTCGTCCCCCCTCTCCGACGATCCATTCCCGCCTTCTGTCTGCTGCCCTCTGCTCGGGACAGAACGCACATGCACACCACGCCCGACATCGCGAGGCCGCTCAAGGTGGTCTCGGAGACGAAGCGAGACGACGACGTCTTCCGCCTCTATGGGGCGGCCTTCCACAACATTGTCCATCTCGACCACACCTCTGCGCTTGGCCACCATGTGCCGGTCGCGGCCAAAGACACGGCCCTCGTCGCCTTTGCGCAGCTAGCCGCAATCCGCCTGGGGGCTACGCGCGCCCTCATCTCGCTCATCGACGCCCACCACCAGCACGTGCTCGCGGAGGCAACCCCAGCCACGTCTCTGCGCGGCGGCGCGCGGGCGGATCTGTGGCTGGGCAACGTCAGCTTCCCCCGCGAGATCCTCGTGTGCGAGCGCGTGCTGGCCATCGATCCCGCCCGCATCACCGCCAGCGAGGAGGCGGCCGTGGTCATCGACGACCTCGCCCAGAGCGAGTATGCGGGCCGGGCGTACGTGCAGGGCGGCATCGTGCGCTTCTATGCCGGCGTTGCGCTGACGAGCCCCCGGGGCGCCATTGTCGGCGCCCTGTCCATCGTCGACAGCAAGCCCCGCGCCGGAATGCCCCGTGAGGACATCCTCTACCTGCAGGACCTGGCCGCCACCATCATGGAGCATCTGGACACATGCACCCTCAAAGTCCAGCACCGCCGGGGAGAGCAGCTGACCCGCGGTCTCATCTCCTTTGCGGAAGGCGCGTCGACGCTGCAGCCGGAATATCATGACCAGCTGCCACTTTCCTCGGACAAGCCCATTTTTGCCGCCCCGCAACGTCCCGAGGATGATCCCGCGCCGCCCGTGGACGTGACGCCAGAGGCGGACACGGCGATACGCACTCTGCAGGAGAGCATCCTGCCGGCCAACTCAAAGGCCATGTTCGCGCGCGCAGCCAACATCATGCGAGCGTCGAGTGACCTGGACGGCGTCCTTATCCTCGATGCTTCCGTCGCGTCGGGACATCGAAAGCCCGGGGGTGGTACCGAGAGTTCGTACGATGAAGTGGAGGGTGCCCCTTCATCGTCGACAAGCTCTGGCCAAAGATGCCAAATCCTCGGCTTCTCCACCCGGGAAACTTCCAGCGTTGCCGAAAACCTGTGGGCGCTGAGGAATAGATCGCTCCTTGAGGCCGATCTCAAGCGAATGCTGAGCTTATTCCCCTTGGGCAACATCCTGCACTTCACGGCCGACGGAGAAGTCATCCCTTCGAGCGACTCCGACTCCGCCACCGGTACCGGCAGCCTGCTTTCGAGGAGCAGATCCGTATCCCGACAACAGCGCGGATCTGGCAAAGGCCGCTCGCAGAAAGTCTCGAGTGCCATCCAGGCAACTCTTCCCGGTGCCCGAAGGTGAGATATGGCCAAGTCCATATATGAATAACACCGCTAACAATGGCCGAGCGTTGCCTTTGTCCCCTTCTGGGATTTTGAACGCTCACAATGGTTCGCCGGCTGTCTATGCTGGACCAAGGAGCCCGATCGACTCCTTTCGCCAAAGCTCGACCTTCTCTTCTTCAAGGTGTTTGGCCATTCGATAATGAACGAACTCTCTAGGCTGGACACGATTGCCTCCAATCAGGTGAAAGCAACCTTCTTGTCTCTGATCTCGCATGAACTGCGCTCTCCTTTGCATGGTATCCTCGGTTCCATACACTTTCTGCAGGACAGCTCGCTCGATTCGTTCCAGGTCACGATGCTGAACTCGATGGCAGCATGTGGACACACCCTTCTCGATACCATGGGTCATGTTCTGGACTATTCCAAAGTCAGTGAACCAAGTCAGAATGTGTCCAAAAGGTTGAAGGGCGTCAAGACCGTTTCCGTGTCTTCGAAGCCACGCAAAACTCTGAGGCCGAATACTCCATCCGCACATCTACCTGGTGCGGACTTGGGACTGGCAACCGAAGAGGTGGTCGAAGCCGTCTTTGCAGGCCAGTCCTACCAGGCCATATCCGACATGTTGGATGAAGGCACCCTATCTCCGCTGGAATCGAGGTTTGACGGTCAGGATTCCATGTTCCCGTCCATTCTTGCAAAGCGTAGAAGCTGTTTCCTTGTTCTCGACATAGAAGAGCGGGACTGGAGCTTCAGTTTCCCTATTGGCGCATGGAGGAGGATGATCATGAACATTTTCGGCAATGCGCTGAAATTCACCCACTCTGGACATATCCAAGTCTCTCTCCGAGCAGATCGGAGCAAAGGAACAGGGGAGTCCACCCGTGTTACAGTGACCGTCAAAGATAGCGGACAGGGAATGAGCTCAGAATTCCTAGCCAACAAACTGTTCCAACCATTCGCTCAGGAGAATCCTTTGCATTCCAGTGGCATGGGCCTTGGTCTGACCATCGTTCGGCAAATCATCGATGAAATCGGAGGGAAAGTGGAGGTGACTTCCGATATTTCAAAAGGCACCCTGGTCACAGTCAAGCTTATAGTCCCCGGGCCAGAAACGACATGTCTCGATTCACCTCAGCGGGCCGTCTATTTGGCAGCGCTGCCACGATTGCGAGGCCGAAAAGTATGCATACTCCATCATGGACACCCGGAAACGCCCGACGAAATCATCACCCACACAGCTTCGGAGCTTTTCATTGCCGTACTCGGCACTACCCTGGCCAAATCGCTCAACATGGACGTCATCCACACGATCGAATGGGTGGGGCACAACGCCGACGTTGTCATATGCCCTGAGCCTTCGTTCGCTTATCTTGCGGCGATCCGGAATTCACGAAAGGAAGGTGCTCGACCACCGGCAACAATCTTCGTTGCCACGGATGGATTGGAGGCGGCCACGTTACGCTCCGATGCCCGTGTCCAGAGCAACGAGTCCATTGTCGAGATCATAACTCAACCGTAAGTCTGACACCCTTTTGGAGGTGTTGATGAATCCATTCATTCTTAACGACTACACAGGTGTGGTCCCTATAAGCTGGCCAATACTCTCAGCCATTGTCTCAATCGATACAAAGCGGTGGATCAAAACATTCGACACCAACCACCGGTGCCCCCTTACACTTCTCCACGAACTGACCCTCAAGCAAACGCAACGACGCCATCGCCGCCAGAATCGATGAAACCTCCCAGCACCGAGACTGGCGAGACTCGACCGAATATCGTCCTTCTACCGAACTCTCTTGGTCCCCCGATTTCTCACACCCCTCCAGATACACTTGCCCCTCTGCCGCCCACAGATCCCGGTGAGCACAAAGCCCTGACAATATCTGTTGATCCCATTACCCCATGTCCCCTTGAAGAAGTATTAGAAGTGTCGCACGTCCTGATCGTAGACGATAACCCCATCAACCGCAGGTTGCTCGTAGCGTTCATGAAGAAGCGGAAAATACGATATCGGGAAGCCGAGAATGGGCTGGAAGCGGTCACGGCGTATCAAGAAAGAAGCGAAAGGTTCGATATCATATTCATGGATATCTCCATGCCCATCATGGACGGGACTACAGCAACACGCCTCATCCGGGACCATGAAGCCAAATACCACATCAATCCCACTCACATTATTGCACTGACAGGCTTGGCAAGCGCGAGTGCGAGGCTCCAGGCTTGGAGCTCAGGAGGTAAAGATATTTTTTTGCCTTCGTCATCATCGTTCCAGACACACATGCTTACTGGATAAACAAGTGGACTGCTATATGACCAAACCAGTAGATTTTAGGAAGCTGGGGAAGATGTTGCATGGCAAGAATGGACCATGAAGGAGTGGAGACGGGAACTGGGTGGTGAAACATGCCTTGGTAAAAATACTCATTCCTGCCAAGGTTCCCATCCTACTCAGCCCTACGTGAGATGGGTTATCTGGTGTACAAGGGAAGAAAGCGTTCGTATAAAGCTACGAACATGATGGAAATATTTTAGTGCATTAGCTCTTCTATATATTACTACCCTTTTCCTTCACAGCTGATGTTGCGTCCGCGCCTTCCCTCACCTGCAAACGAATAGCGACCTCGCATTCGGCGAGACAATTCTGCTGATGCCCGATTCCAGCCTCCATTCCCTAGCACTGGAGAGTGAATGTATGTAATGGTGGTGAGGTAGAACATATGGTATTTTGTTGCGTGAGTAAATACGTCGAGTGTCTTTGCTTGAGCCTGGAAGTTATAGTGAAGGAGAATGATTCATTGTTTGTGACTCGTTCGTGAAAATGACATACGAAGCATCGGTAAGTGAAAAGTCATGTTCTGGTAGTTTTACGAGAGTAGGCGGTGAATCAATATGCATATCCCTTCCATGTACAGTCAATGTCATATTGCTACAGTTTGTAGTTGCTTGTTTTGCTTTGGGCGTTTACTCGGATCAGTACTAGCTTCTTAGAGCTACTACGACAATAACACTACTCTATACTTTGACTTGCTACCTCTTTGGTCTCTTCTGAATGTTCGGGCACTAGATAGTGCGCATATGACCGCCAATATGACTGACTGTAGTCATATCTCAAAGCGTTATTGTTGAGAAGAATAGCATGTGTGAGACAGAAATAAGAGCAAGAGAACCTGATTCAGGTGATCTATGTATTGGATCACTGCTTTGAAGAAGCGAGTGATAAAGTGTAGTTTATATACAAAGGGAAATGAGAAAGGACCGGAATAATGTAGCTCCGGTGGTCCAGGCTCACTGAGGAGCGCCGGATCCCGGGTCAGGTGAGATGGTAGCTCACTGGGGTCAGTGAGCTGCCACCACCTACGCGACAGCATGGGTTCATTTTGGCCACTGGCTGGGTGTCTCACCCACAGTGATTGTCACGTGAAGGCCTCGTGGTGTGGGGCTGCCACTGAACAGTAGCGTCATTGGCGCATTGAGCCATCGGATGGTTGCATGGTAGGAATTGTCTTTACGAAGTGCGAGCTGCACTTCGTCGCAAATCACCATGCGGAAACGGTTGTTGAGACTGCGAGGCCAGAGTGGATCGAGCCTTGGTACTTCCTGCGAGGGGGCAAACCCACTCTTGCGAGTGGTGTGCCACTTGTTCTGAGCATGGGGGCCATGCTGCATGTTCAGCAGCATGTAGGAGGTCACAACGACCGTGCGATCGTTGTGCAAGTCTGTCTCGTCGAAAATGGTGTTCCTGTTCGGACCTTCAAGGTTGAAGGTTTTCACAAACTTGACACGCGGATTCTTCTTGACGATCACCGTTGCTTGGTGGACGACAACAATGAACTGTTCGCTAAAGTCCAAGATCTCTTGGACAAGCTGGTTGATGAGATTGGCCTGCGTGACGACGATGAAGGACCTGGATGGGGTGAGTTTACCAGCGCGGGAGGCAGCGATCTTGCGTTTGGTCTTCATAGCCTCGTCGGAAGACCGCTCATGAGGCGGCAGGAGGTCTTCCAAGGCGTCATATTCGGCCGCGAGCTCGTAACTACGAGTCGTAGCGGTAGGAGCAAGCTGTAGCTTCAACGCCTTCAGTCGCTCGTACGGGGTCTCCAGCTTCGCGATCAGGTAGATGTGGCGTGCTGACAGAGTCGTAGCTATCTCAGAGGACAGCTTGTTGATGGAGGCCTTTGACTTCTCGTACTTCAGCTGATCCAGTCGCCAGTTGTCGTGGACCCAGCGATACTCTTCACGATCCTCCTTGGATAGCTTCATGAAGGATGTCGCTGTCGCATTCCAATCGGTGATCTGAGGCTCTGCTGGAGCCACCAGCTTCGGTAGCTCATCAGCAGACGTAGCTGGATTGACGTACTCCCAAATACCAAGAGCTTTGACTGACTCTTGACGCAGGAAGATCCATCGCTCCCAATCGGATGGCTTGTCGAGGATTACCGTCACCTTCGACGTAGCCGTGTTGGCTTGCTCAGCGGTCAACATCGTGCCGTACCGTTGCCGCAACACCAGGATCAGACTCGTGAGCGCAGGCTACGTCGGTAGCTACGCGTAAACTGGGTGCCTCAACGGACACACGAAGCAGCCTCTCGTCGTGAGGTGCCCCGCTCCAACAGGCAAGCAACAGCGCAATCGGCAACTGTCGCTCGTACAAAGAGAGTAGAAGAAAGGTGAGCGGATCCCAGCGGCTAAACGCGTACTGGGCTCATAACTGTCAGGATCAAAACGGGGCAAAATGTGAACACACAATACCCCGTCAGAGTATCATATATATAGTGCCGTAATTCACGTGACAGTTATCATTGTATGTGTCAGCTCTTGCCAATGTTTCCAACCAATACAATACATGTAACATGATAAATTCAATCCGATGGTCAATTCGATAGCCACTATAGCAACGGCTATCGCTCAACCAAACTATCGATATAACAGACCAGACCCACCACCTACAACCATCATCTCACTCATGGATCGTGTACTCGTGATCAACGTCTAAACCATCACGTATAGCTCGTGGCCATATGAGGTCGGTAACGCTTGACAGAACCACCTTCACACTGACTTCTGATTCAATCATAGCCAATCCAACCAAATCGTCGAAAATACAAAGATCCACGTGTGAAGAAGATTTTCCCGATGATGATCCACCATCACTTCCACTGCCTTTGGCTTCCCGGTTGTCCTGCGAAGAGGATCGAGCCAAATCGCCTTGACTCGCCACATCCATTTTCTGCGTCTTGGTTTTCTTCCTGACCACTTCACCGCCATTGCTACTGCGATCGGAAGGAGTGGATGGTGGCGAATGAGAAGGCTTGGATCGGTTCTCCGTATGGGTTTCCAAACCGTCTCGATATTCATCCATGTTGGTGGCCACCTCATCACCGAATACGGAGCAGTGGTCAACGATACAGCAGAATGTACTCATTGCGGGGAGCTGCTCCACCATCTCCCTCAAGATGGCGTACAAAGTCTCCAGACGGCCATTTTGGATCTCGTCACGCAGTTCGGTGTTGTCGTAGAACCCGAGGTGGACTGTCGTATTTCGCTTCTTGCAGAGATGAGCCAATTGACCGACCAGGCTCTTCATCATAATCGATGGACCCTTCCGGTTCTCAGGATCCGGATGTAGGCCGCAGAAGAACCCGACGGTGTAGATGGTTTCGTCGTATTGTAAGTCTGGATAGTCCAGTAGATCCGCAAACAGGGTGGAGAAATACGTCAAGTCCTCGGTAGATGTGTCGGTTTTGTCGATGAGTAAGACCGAAGACGACTCTTGATCGGTGATCCAATTCTTCCGAATCATCCAATCGAATACTTCTGCGCGATTTGGGGTCCAGTTGTCTGACATTACCGATGATCCTAGAGGACTACTCCAGGCGCTCTCTCCAACATCAATCTCTTCAACACCAATGGGCGAACTTGATGGATGCCGTGATGTCACGTAGTCTTCGGCCACCGATTCTTTCTCGACAACGGGTTTCTCGACCTGATATGTGTCGCGGGTTTCCTTGGGTGATATCTTCTCCACCTCCTTTTCAAGTAGTCTGGCTTGAGGACCGAAGCCCACCAGCTGCAGCAGCCGGTCTAGGCTCAAAATTCGTTGTTCCTCATTCCCAGCAGGATCCTGTGTAGCTGAGATAGGAGCATGAGTGGGTGAGGTGGCCGCTTCATCCCCTGTGAGGCTCGGTCCGCCCTTGCTGGTATGTGCCATGTGGTAAAGGAATGCAAAGTCCAAATAATTTGGTTGTTTGGTTGAGTTGATTAATATCGTGAAAGGCTGTTGTAATAACTCTCGTGCTGATAGTACTGTGTGAGTGAAAGAATATGGCCAAGATGGCGCATTTTATAGAGGTTGAAGAGTCACGGCTGTGACTGGTATGTCTGACTCCATGTAGTTGGAAGACAGCCCTGTCATTATTGTCCCTCGATTCAACAGTATCGTGACATTATATGCCGCTATTAACTGTTAAGCAAGAAGGTAGCTATAGCGATGATCCTAGCAAAGGATTGAATTCTCAATGACATTACGAGCAAGAGTTAATACCAGTGTCATCGTTGAGAATTCGATCGAATATAGAGGGCTAGTAGTACCGGAGCGAGTTTGACACCATTCTTAGCGAAAGGTTGAGGAGGGCGGTGACGTAGAGTCAGTCATAGATGTTAGATGCCGATAAAAGGGGACTACCTAGCGCAACCTAGTCACTCCAAACATTCTCCCCATCACTCATCCTGTTCATTGTGTCAGGGTGGTATAGTGTGGGGTACGAGTGGCCGGCAACGCAGGATAATATCCCTAGACTCCGAACTGTTGACACACACATCTTCTTGAAACTATGGCTACCAAAAACCAGAACGAAGGCAGTTCCCGCGCATCTTCGAACGAGAATCTCGGCGAGAACAACAAATCCACTACACTCAGTGTCAAAGACGATGGAAAGGCCCTCAGGTACACATTTTTTGACAAGATCGATTCTTACGAGTCTATTTTATTGGAAGATCTCTCAGGGATTCCAAGCTTTGAGATGGACATGGGTCTGAGAAACAGATACAAGGCAGATGACTTTTGCAATGATGACGACCTACAGGAATGGCTTGGGATTTGTAGAGTTTGCACACGATAGGAAGATGAAAGCCACGGTAAAAATGCTCTTTACAACCCCAGGAGGCCATAGCGTCATTGGAGATGAAATCGAGGTCGATGAAACTTGGTATTGGAAATAACACAACAACGATCGTTCAAATTTTTGTGGTTTGCATGAGCTTTCCAGATGAACTTTGGCATGCAAGAAATGGGTTGGAGCTGGACAAGAACCTTCGTCGGAAGCGATAGGATGAAGCATGTCTATTCGAATAGAAAATGGGATGCTTATTTTGTAGTTCTTCACAACCGTGACCCCTGTCGCCCAACACCGCAGTTTCCAGTGATTACAACCGTGAACGGTTGCTGATTTCGCAATATACTTGCGATAGCCGGCAGGCCAGAAGAGAACGAAAAACAGACAAACCAAGGCAAAAGTGTAGTAACACAGGTATAGAATTAGAGAGCTATAGTCGTGGTAGAGTAAGGGCGGAAGGCCCTGTTACATAGTAGTAGCCTGCCCAGCCGCTAGTACCATCACATGACTATCCATAGCAATACTCAGCTATCTTTGGTACAATATATTTACTGAAACGGTCCTATCGCTTTCCATGCTAAGTACACATACCCTTATTGCGACAAACCTTTGTCAGCCGTGCTGGAGTGGGATCCGGATGCGCAATTGAAAGATCCGAGCAGACGTAGCCGTGCGCAAGAAAGTTTGATAGAGCACCTGAAATGCCACCAGGGAGACATAGCACCCCAGTCGCTTACTGGTATATCAGCCATGATCACAGAACCTTCTCCTGCGACAATAATTGGGGTGCCGACTATTAGGGCGCTTTCGACCTCGGGGACGAGTGATCAAGCGAGATCATTCTCTACTGCTCAACACGGGTCATCCTCAACTGCCCAAGGCAGGTCGTCCTCAATTTCTGGATTCAGGACATTCTCACTAGGCGATTTTGCATCTATAGGATGCGGTTATTATAAATGTAGTTCTTGCAGAATAAAGGAAGATATGTGGTGTTGTTGCAGTTGTTATGTAGGGCCACATATCATCGAATCGATGCGTATCTATTAGACAGAGTCAGAACATTGCCCAAGACAATAGTCAGCAACGACTTCTCTGCGGTCCCGCACACATGTTCTAGCAAAATTGTTTCTCAAATCAATGCTTTGGTACTAAAATTCGACATGGACTCGTGCAACCCTGATAGAACTCCAGATTTAGCGCAAGGTAGCTAGTATTTTGACACCATGTTTAGTTCATCCTTGAATGGTCCCACGATGGTAGAGACAAACGCGTGATCTCGCTAGAAACATCACCTGAAACGCCTTCCGTTGTTGATGTCCCAGTATCTTTTGTATATTCAGGAGCTTCCGTCTTTGCATCATATCCTGTTGTTGGTGGATACTTCACTGTCTCCGTGTGCTTGATCGCTGAATCCGAGAGATTCGAAGGGTTCTTCGCTTCTCCATCGGCCTGCGCATCAGAACTGGTCTTTGGAGTATCATCGGACTTTTTCATCGAAACATCTCTCTCCGTCGTATTTCCTTCCGTGCCATTTTTCTCGCTGCCATGAGTCTTGTAGCTTCCATCACCGGCTGTCGCCACGTCGTTTTGCTTCTTGTGTGCTCCATTCGTAAACCAGCTTATACGGCCACCAGCGAGGTCATTGATCTTCTCACCTACTGCTGTATCTTCGGAAGCTGGGGATTTTCCATCGTTGAACCTCCAATGTTGTCAGCTTGAGACTATTGGATTCAAAATGGGGCAAAATGTGAACACATGATACCCAGTCCGAGTACCATATTTATAGCGCCAAATAAGCGAGGTCTGGGATTTGACAGAGACACATGAAAAGAGCATAGTAAAGGTTGGAGATCTCACCAATTCAAAAGATAGTACCCGCCGAGGCCCAAAAGGAACACAAAAGTGGCGCCGAAGGTAGTCAGGAAGGCAACGGGCAACGCAACAACGAGTGAGACTCCGATAACAATAACAGTGAAGTGTGATGCGACAACTAGGCCAATGAGGAGTGCCGCGATCAGGGAGAAAAGGAAGACGGTGGCTGAAAAGGCGACGAAGAGTAGCAGCGGGAGCCCGGTGAACGCGATTTGCGCTATTAAAAATGCCTATCGCCAATCAGTTTCGGATTGCTCTCGAAATATCATGCAATTTAGGACCGTTTTGAAGGAGCGCATGGTAGTGATCGAAAGTTGGAGCTTGACAGGTAAGAAAGGGGGGAGGTTCTTACGGCAAACTTCGGATTATCGACAGCGGACTGCCGGAGATTTGAAAGCATCTCCGCCCTCTTCTCAGGTGGAAGGGTTTTGTCCAATGCATCCCGGAAAGCAGTGCTGAGCTTCCCGAATATCAATTGCAGGTTGTTGAGGAGGGTCGACATGGTCAGCACGCGCGAGGCTGGTGTCAACGGGAGGTGTACAAGGCTTATGGGCGTTGATTATCAAGTGGAAGGGTGGGATTCACACGAAAGATAAGCGTGAATTGAATCAATTGCATGTGAAAGGGTGTGACATGACGGGAAGAACAGGATGCGATACATGGGCTGTACATAGTAGTGTAAACAAGGCTAGCGCGACCCACACGTCATCGAGCCACAGACACTAGCCACATGAGCCACACCAGCCACATGTGGCGCACGCGCGGAGAAGTAAATCGCGAACTAAATTTTTTGAAGTATCGGTATACGACACAACCCCACGACAGGCTCAAAGGCAAATCGCACAATGAGCGAGAAGAAGCGAAAGAGACAGGAAGAGGGCGGCGAGCGCCCTTCAAAGAAAAAGGTCATTACCCCGCCTGGCGGAACGGTGCAGGTCAAGTATGTGAAGAATGACGATGCGCTTGGTCCTATACTCGGTACGTAAGAAGCCATAGCAGTGGCACATGATGGAAATTGTACTGATGGAATGACAGCGGTAACCCCCGGCCTCGAATTCCCCTCCCAAGTCCCCTTCACACCCTACAAGCACACCAAGATCCTCCCCAGCGGCGAGCAAACCGAGCTCCTCCTTCAATCCTCCTCGCACCCGCGCCTTGACTATCTCGCCCGCGAAGAGAAAGATGGAAGCTCCGAGAGCCAACTCAAGGACTTCATCGGCGTATACGACCCACAAACAAAACAGCTGCAGCTCATGCCCGCGCGGAGACTCACGGTGCGAAGCACGCTGCGTAGCGAGACGGAAGAGCTGCATGCCCAACAGGCGAAGATTGAGGCTGCAAAGGGGACAATGGCCGCGAGACGGCATGCACTCGCCGCCGAATTTGGATCCAAGAAGTCGAGGAAGGCGATCGAGGATATGACGCTGAACGCTATTCGCGACCCCAATGCTACGAACACCAGCAGTGTAGCCGAGAACATCGTGCAAAATATGTCCAACACCACAGCTTCGATGCCTACAAAGGAGGATCTCGCCGCAGCGGTCGACAGCTCCAAGCCCCGACCCGCCGCAAACCTGGCCGCCGAGTACCCCGAGGACGTGTATCCGACCGACGTCATAGTCGGCAGAGAGCTCATGAGCATCATACCTGTGAAGGACTGGGTGGATGCGTCGGAAGCCGGCACGGGTGTCAATGTGACGAGCAGGTTTGTCGCCAAGCGCATTCTCAAGCTTGCCAAGAACAAGCAGATCGAGAAGCTCAAGGTGCTCCGCTTCATTCTCCTGTGCCTCAAGTTCCACGAGTCGTTGTTTGGAAAGGGTAAGGGTGCCAAGAGAGTGCCGTCAAAAGACAAGCTGGAGACACTTATGGGGGGTGACGAGGTGGGCGAGGCGGTCATTCAAGGTATCCGCAGGAAGTTCAGCTCCGAGTAAGTCTTTTGAAAACAAGGCAAGAAGTTCAAAGTTCAAGCACTGACCGATCAAAGTAACAACGACCTGACTCGCTGGCACACGGACAACCTCATGACACACATTTGCGCAGCAGCCCTCATAGTCGACAGCTTCGAAGTCGATGTGCACGACCTACGCAACGATATGAAGGTGGATAACAAGGAGTGAGATCCCCCAGTATACAAACTGTCGTCCAGCAACTAATAAATCTGTAGCATTAAGATATACTTCTCTGAACTGGGTTGCCGCGTCAACCCACCCACCGAGACCGACCTCACCAAGTACAAGCTCACCAAGGCAGAGAAGACCAATCACTTCATCGCTAAGCTAAAGCTTCCACTTCAATTCCCCAAGCTCAAGACAGGAGCTTCGAGGAGGCGGTAGATGGTGAAAGCAGGCCTTTGATAAGGTGTTAACGTAAGGTAACGGCGTTAGGCGGCTTCTGGACATGACTTTTTACTTTCCAAGGCTCGAGGTGTTGGAATATAGACCGTCGTTTCTTGAGCATGCAGAATGCAGGTCATCATCTTCTTCAATTCTATCAAAATCCTGCACACCTTTTCCTCACGCACTCCCCTCACCAACCCCACCAAACCCCAATCACCACGAATCACACCATCGCAAAAACACGTCCCATGAGCCTCCGATCTAGATCCAGGAAGAAGCGCGTTGAAAATCAAAAGACACAGGAATCCCGCAACCGCCACAGCAGGCCCTGAGCCCCCAACTCCTTCCTGCACCTAAGAATAATGACATCACGATGGCGACGAACACGCCGTGACGCACTCCAAATACATGCATCCATATAAACCAATACCCAATATCGCCTTCCATTCCACAAGCACCGCGTCCCCCTCTCGCAATCTAAAAACCGAAACCCACCACGACATTTCCCATCGACTTCACCTCACCTCCCCTCACAACACAACATAATACACCCACACAACAGCCGCCAAAAAGAAAAAAGAAAAAAAAATGGATAAGACGACCACCGCAGCCGACAAGCTCGGAGAAAACAAAAGCACCAATGCTATTCCCCAAGAGGTGCGTGTGCACCATTCCCCCTCCCCTCCTCCCTGTCTCCCTCCCTGTTTCTTTCGCATTCTATATTTCTTCTCCCCATCCGTTCCGTTTCTTTCGCACATGTGCATGTACCCTTCTTCGCACAACGTCTCCCGCCCTTCATCATGAACCTGTACTTGTACTTACACACACACTCCCCACCAGAATCCCTCGGTAATCTCCTCCGCCGGCGCCATCGGCAAGCAATTCAACCCCGACGGAGCCATTGGCCAGATCGGCGAGAAGGTGGGTGGGCCGTTTAGCAAAGCCGGTATTGTGGGCAGTCAGTTTGATGCGAGCAAGAGTGGGATAGCTGGACATGTTGAGAGGGCTGTTGATGGGCCGCGTCAGCCAGCTGGGAGCTCGGTATCGAAGTAAATCCTCATAGCGGAGACGACGGATAATGGCATATTATACGATACGAAATGAATAATCAATGCAATGGCTTCGTATATTGGATGGAATTTATGTTTGTGAACAGTTGCGATATCATACAATCATACTGCGACAGCCCTGTCAAGTCGTGGTATCATGAGACAAGACAAAGGATACAACCAGATCATCATCACTCGCCGAGTCTTCGTCCAGGCCCCCACTGCGACCCCGTCGCCTGCGCCGTACTGGTACTTCCCGTATCCCTACCTCCTCTGCCCTGTACCGCCATCCCATACGGCCTCGCCTGTTGCGCACCCGGCGTAGCTCCAAACCACTGCTTCACAATCTGCGGCGTAACGATATAGTTCCTACCACCTCCGAACGTGGGCCATATCCTTGTCAAGAAGTCAAACGCGTGTGCGGCGAATAGACCGGTAGCTTGCGTCATGGCGTCTCCCGGGCTGTCAATGATCAGGGTCATGAACAGCAGGGCGTAGGGTAGGTATCGCGCATCGAACGTGATGATGAAGAAAGTAACTTGTCGCGTAGGGTTATCCTGGGCGTACGTGTATGCGTAGGCGAGGGAGAGGGCGGGGAGGAAGGTGTAGCCGCTCAGGAGGTGGCCTGCGAGAGCCTTGGAGAGATGTGTCAGTAAAGATCCATACCCCAAAACCAAAACATGACCACCTTCAATGTGGGCATACGAAACACAAAAGTAGAGGACCACGGTACAGTGATGTAGGGAGCCAAAACCGCACAAACGGAATTAAGAGTCCGTTGCGCTTCTCAAGTGGCATTCCCACCATGCTCACACGCCGCAACACCCCTAAAAAGGTATTGCGAATGACGGAGCGTGCGACGTGCAAGGGCGATCTTCCTCGATTCCAGGAACCGCTACAGCTAGAACAAGGCTGGGCGGGCAGATTTATGAGGTGGTTGGTTGCAACGATAGTACGCACGTGGTGCGCACACTCGTAGAAGAGATGATGCGATATGAAAATAGCTGCGAAGCTGCTTACCACTATGATGGACCCACAGAACACGGTGTACACGAAGAAGTCGCCAGGCTGCGAGAAGCGAGACGATTCTCGCTCGAGACCGCTGCCGTACTGGTACACTGCGAGGCTGTCAGTCGGCGTCTGGTGCGGGCCGGGCTCTGGGTTGAGAGCATACAGAAGTACGGATCCAGCACAATCCCGAACTTCGGCTTCGTTATAAAGAAGGCCGTTATCAACCTCCACACCTGCGGCAGCATTCTCCATGTGAAGACAAAGTTTTTGATATAGACAAACTGCATCAAACTGGTGATACCCGCGTAGCCCAGGGCAGATACGACTACAGCGGCTGCCGTGATGGTCCTGCAAACATTTCGTGTTAGCGACCCCGAATACCGCAGCTGTGGTGAGGGGAAAGGTTTGTACCTGGTGACCGGCGGCAGTGTCCAAAATACATCCATTATGCGCTGATCCGATGCTGGACAGGTGGTGGGTGTGTTGTTGCGAGGAACTGCTGGCTGCAGCCTGGAGAGGAAGAGAGAAGATGAAATGGTGGCTTCGTTGGAGTTCCCGATCGGGATCCGGGCTTATTATTTTCCTGAAACCGTGATTCGCGCACCACCGGAACATGCCACCTCTTGCCGGAATGAAGTCGTCCAACATAAATACCAAAAGGCACTTGGCGTGTGGGGGCAGACTATCTTCAAACGATTTCACGTGAACCCACCTTATTCAAAGGTTTGACAACACAAGCCACTGTCGTGGTCCATTGTATGCGAAACGTGTGCTTCGCTCGTCTAATGTACAGAGTGATGGTCGCCAAACCATTCCCTTCCAATTGCCTCTATCAATCTTCCACACTCACGACTCAGGATCCTTCCCCTTGACATTTCCCTCCCCACCAACTCCCGGCGTCCCTTTGCTCTCGAAATCCTCCTCATACCTTCTCCACACCTCCATATCTCTCGCCAGCCTCTTCTGATGTCGAATCATGTGCTCGTATGTTCTGATTCGTTCGTCGGCTTCGAGCATGCCGCCAAGAATCATTCCGGACATTTGTATGTATCTGCGATTGAGTGAGCAAAAAAAAAAACAACAAGGCCAAGGGGAGGAGCGCTACGTGGGTGATAAGGAAAGAAAAAAAGAAAAAAAAGGAAGATCGAAGCGTTGGAGAACAAGGCATGGCTATTTCTCTGAAGGGACGCTGGACTTACACCTTGAACTGTATCGTAAGACTCCGATAAAGTGGCGACATGGCAAACGCGACACCTCCCGCAGCCGCCGAGAAGATACCCCACTATGCATAGGAAAACCCCCGTCAGTAACAAAATCCACAGGCCATCGGAGCCTTTCTCGAAGCCTCCAAGTGGGCATCTTCCCATCCTCTTCCTTCTTTTGCAGCCCAAACAGCATGATGCATGTACCTCGCTCTCATGTCACGCCATCCGGATTTTCCATCCATCAAAAAGGGGTACCACCCATCCCGCGCGCGCCAATACCCTCGAGACGGTCTGAGAGAGGATCATGCTACTCACTTTGAAAGCGCCCCAAGTAGCACCCCTCGCCGCCTCCCAAGCTGCTTCATTCGTCTCCTGATCTTTGCTTAGACTGCCATGTTGTCGCATAGCGTTCACTTTACTTTATCAAATGTATCACCAAAAGTTCAAGATTCGGTAATCGTGGGCGTAAACTTGATGTCGGATGGGTTGGTGTCGTGTTGGGCGTGGTAAAGGTGTGATGTCAAGGTGCAGGAGGATGGGAAAGGACATCACGCTAGTGCTGACCAATGAGCGCAAGTCGAGACTATGGATTCGAACAGTCGCATCGTTACCCTCACGAAAAAGCAAATGTGCCAAGCAAGGAAAGAGAACAGTCTCTGGTTGAGTGGATAGAAAGGTGTGAGATTTGTGAGACTCTTGTTATTGTATTACGCACATCGGGCAAAGCGCCGTGTATGAACTCAACTAGCTCCAACGGCAAACGCCAGTCGAGGAATATTCGTATACGTTACGAGATGGAAACCGCGAAGGATATCATCAGCCCATGATGAAATCAGATGTCATCAAATTATTACCTCATAGTGAAGAAACACACGTAGGCCTCAGGGCCTTATATACCACACGCTCAACTTGGAAGATCAAACGCCATATATCCCCGTAACCCCTTTTATACACGGAGAGTTGCGAACTCTTTCGCTTCACCGCCCAATGCAATGCAAGTCTATCCAAAACGTAAGGATTCAAAAGGTGGTATCTTGAAAGGAAAGTTCGCAAGTCGTGGAAAGGGACACGCCGGAAAGCGGCGGAATACGATCCACAATGTATGCAGCTGCTTCAGCTCGGTAGTCGTGGTTGCGCCCACACGTTCCGGTTTGGGGCGAACGCCATCTCAAGCTCTTTCTCCAGCGGCGTGGTATGAAGTTGTTTGTCATGAACAATAGCAGCCCCCAGCTCCAGATCCTTCTCGACGGTAGGTGTTGTATCAAGTGTAACCTTCTGGGCGAGTTTTCCTAGGCTAGTCGCTGTATTGGGTCGTTCGAACTCCTCGTCGTCGACGTCCATGGCCGTTGGTATATGATTGGCGAGGCTGTGACGCAGAGTCAGTAAATACATGTGACATTTTGACCATCGTTACTGACTTGTAGTTGCGCTGCAGATACTGTTGCAAACGATACTGTTGTCGCTCCCAACTCTCATCCACGAGGCTGAGCGCAGCTTTGATGTCTTGATCCGACAGCCCAGAAACCGACCGGTCTCGTGCCGACTTTTGACTCATCTTGCTCGAAAATTTACTGCGTACCGATAATGTCCTCGTTTGGGTGTGGGTTGCTGTTTCGTCTCGTATCTGCTTTACTTGGTCCTCGGTGGCTTTGAGCGCCGCGTTTCTGCTCTCTTGCATGTTCGGAAGATATAGAAGAGTGGTGTTGCGGTGCAGTGCGTTGATAAGGTCCGTGAACCCCTGCAAAGGGATGCCGTTGTTCTCGGTATGGAGTTGCTGTAAAGTCGTGTTGGATTTGAGGACATCGGCAAGTGTGCTCGCTCCTTGTAGCCCCAGATTCTGATCTAGGATGTGTTAGGCACGTTACTGTCAAGAGAGAAACGTCTAGACTCACGCTTGATGAACAGCACTCGTAAGGTCTTATTTGCTTCGAGACCTCGCAGTGCCTTGTTGATGCCTGCACCCAGCTTGGTATTCTCCAACCGTGAATCTTCACCGGAGATGTCAAGCCACTCCAGGGTTGTGTTTTGGGCAAACATCCTCTCCAGAGCAAGACATGTGTCGTCCGAAGCTTCAGACGGCAGGGAAGCACGAGAGATATCGAGATGGCGGATCGTATTGTTGCGAGCCAGCGCCAAGATCAAATTGCGAAAATCAGACTCTCTCTCGAATTCGATCAGCCGGATCGTCATGCTGGATGGCGCAAAGCCGCCCCTGATCGCACTCGCCAGGTGATCGAGATGTTGCTCGATGTTGTTTTCGCTGATGTCGAAATGTAGGTTTCGAGCCACACCAGGCGTCTCGTTCATCGAATGAAGCAGTAAAGCGACGTCTTTTCCCGTCAGAAAACAATGATCCAGGCGAAGTTCTCGCAATGCGGAAGACTGCTTGTGGTTGACAAGATAGCTTTCGAGGTGTCAGTACAAACTGGAATATGGAGGTATATGGCGAACAAGACATACCTGGCTATGGCATCCACCATCGCGGTATTCAAGGAAGTTCCACTGAGGATCAACTCTTGCAGCCGCCATGCTTGGAATGTCTCGACGGAGATCAATGGCTCGGGACCCGATGTTCTTGCGATGTGAGACAGATTTAGCCTTGTCAGATACCCAAAGACACCAATTTGAGAATCAAACATGGCAGGAGATATGCGGAAAGGATTTGACGAAAGATCGAGTGCCTCGAGTGTGTTTTCCTGAGGACGGAGAGAGTCGAGTATGAGAGACAAGGTGCGATCCGTAAGCCCACAGCCACTCAGCTCAAGGGCCCGAAGGTGACAAGACCGTTCCACAGCCGCAGCAACCAGATAGTCCAGGTCGGTTTCGCCAAGTTTGATGTTGTTCAGAGCAATCCAATCCACATTTGTTGTCTGGTACTTGCAAAGAGGAAATAGGGCTTCCACAATGGCGCAGCCCATGTCTCCCCCCATGCTGGTTGAGTCCATGAGGTTCTTCGGTCTCCTTGTTATGCAAGAAGAGAAGTCGAGCCGTCGGATCCTGCGGCTGGTGACAGCCAGAGCCCGAATCTCCTGAACCAGTAAGCAAGCACGATCCATGTCTTCCGCCCCAGCCAAGATGGTCCCGCGTTTGGTCCTGGTACAGACGTGCTCTGTTCCGTACCCATCAAAGAGGCCATTGAGAACGTCCAGATGGACGTCTTTGAATGAAATACCTCTAAAGCTCTCATTGTACCGCAGCGATCTCATGACGGCAAGGAGCTCCAGCACGGTATATTGGCTTCTTTTCAATCCGATCGGTCGTAGCAGTTCGAATCGGGGGCAGTCCTCTGGTGGATAGGTGACCTGGTACCTGATGTTCTCAGGCTTGACATCATAGGCAATGCAGTATCCGATGAGAGTGCGATCCAAAGAGTCGCTATCAATGGGACTTGGGCTGGACTGCCGGAGGATGTCGTGCTTGACACTGTCCGGAACCATAAACTGGTATGGACGCGATTCCCACTCGGGCCTCAAGCCCTCTTCGACGTACCGTAGCCGAACGGCGATATCGTGCGATGCGAGTGAGGCTAGATGGAGGGTTTTGGGACGCTGCAGTGGCAGGCGAAACGTCAATGCCAGGTTGTCATCGACCTCGCTAACGCGCAACTCTGTCAGTGCAAGAACACCGTACGATGACTGCGCACCGTTGGATATCAAAGACGGTGTGGACGAACGCTGGGACGGAGGCTTGAAGAGCGGGATCAGATGTACTTTGTGGACACCAATGGCAAGGAAACACACTGTCGCCAAACTCTTGGACAGATCATCCGAGGAAGACCTCAAGCCATTCTTTCCAAGCGGACGCTGGACGACCTTGTAGATGGAATAGTGGGGAGGCACATAATCGCGCTCTGCTTCCACCACCCGGGCAGCCAAGTGGGAGTTGTAGGCGGATAGGGGACTGGAATCGGCCAACCGAACCCGGTTGGCGGCCTCGCGGATTTTCTCCAGCCACAGCAGCATCTCGTCCGGGTCCGTGAACTGCAGTGTCATGGAAGAGGCCTGATTCGTTTCGTCATCGAGGGAAAAGATCTCGAAGTCGAAGTGCGGCCGACCGTCATCCAGGTGGTATGCGGCCACGATCTGACGCAGAGGAGTGCCTGAATCGCGGTCCCCCGAATGATCAGACGCCAACGATTGGAGGTCTTGCGAGGAGCTGACGGAGACGGCCTGGCTATGGCGATAGGAAGAAGCGCGGGTGTAGGGCGAGGGGATGCTGGATGGATGAGCGTGGACGTTCCTCGGGTGGGACGGAGACACGAACGATGGGAAGGCCTCAGCCGCCTTCTGCTGCGTCTTGAACCTGAACAGGTGGGTTTCGGTCAGGACCATGTACTCCTTCTTCTTCCGGAACATGGAGCTGCTCGTCTGGACTTCGCCATGGCAGAGCACCTGCCGGTTGCGCACCGTGTCGTCGCCCTGGGTCCAATTGGCCGACAGCGCCCGCGAGAGGGTCGGGGAGGCAGAGGCGGAAGGAGACTCTCCATTCTCGTCTGGCCAGAGTTGGCCCTTGAGGGAGCCGAAGGTCGAGCTTCGGTAGCTGCTGTTGCGCGAGCCGGGGGCGCGCAGGGACTTGACAGGAGCCAGAGGGCTTCCCACAACGGTGCCGCTGCTCTCGAACTCGTCCTTCTCGGACGGGCTGGAGGCGGAGGACAGGCTCGTCATGAGCGAGGCGGTCCGGCGCTTTCGCAGCAGGGTCGCCGGCTCCGACTCATCTCTGCTGCCGGAGAGGGCGGAGAGGGCGCCGAAGAAGCTGCGGCGCTTGCTTTCCTTGGACATGCCGAGCTCTCAGAAGGCCAGCGCCGTCGAGTGGGCGCTCAGCAGTGTCGAGGCAATCCCATGGGGTCGTGGAATTGGGCGCGTCGGAGCAGGTAACGAGGCAGTAGGCGATGTCCTGGCCGCCGATTGGCCGGGCTGGGCTGCAGTCTACGCCCACGGTAGCATGCAAGACTGGAGTGGGTTGGCCGAGCCGTGGGTTGGGAACAGGTCGGCAATTTGGAGCGTGTGGAGCTTCGTCGGGACCGTGTGGCCGTCAACTTGTCATCCAGCACCGCCAGCGACGCAGCGCGGGGCCGCGCGGATAGCAGCCATGTTTTTATTCCGCCTCCCTCTGGCGATGCATACCACGCTACCCACTACGTATGGATGGCCGTTTTGGCGTGCGACTGGCTCCTCCCCGCTCGACACCTGCGACGATGCGATGTCGATATCTATGGGCCTGGTCTTGCCTGCACGAAGCTTACACGGTGGACGTGTCCTACATGGTGGATGCGTAGTGCAGCCATACTGCAGCCTATTACGTAGCCGCGGAGATGCCAGTGTGGACCCGCTGCGGGTCTGGCGTCCGGAGATACTATTCGCCGGCCAAAAGTTGCGAGAAACCGCCAACGACGCTGCCTCTTGCCGTCCGTCATCCATCGCGCCTTCTCCGCCTGCTGCTCTTTCCCGATGCTCAGCCGTCGTCTGCGCCTGCCCCCGAAGCAGTTGCGCCTGCCGCCCGTCTCCCTCGCCCCGGCGCGCCCGTTCAGCTGCTCCCTTCCGTTGCACGACAGAAGCAGGAAAGGGAAGAGCGACGCCGCCGAGACCGCTACCGAGACCGCTACCGAGGCTGCTACCGAGACCGCTACCGAGACCGCCACCGAGACCGCTCCCACGACAGCAGAAGAACATGGCGTGGAGTTGGAATCCCCGCCGATCCTGGAAGCCGACACTCCGTCCGGGTTGACCCCATCGGCACGAAAATCGTCTCGGACCCCCAGGGTGCGACGATCGAAGGCTGCTGCAGCGCCCGAGGATGGCACGCCACTACTGCGAAGGATACCAACCCGCGAGACGGCGACAACCCTGACCAGATTCAAAAAGGCAAAAGTGATGAGTTTGAGGGAGGCTCTGCTGGGGCGCAAGCAAGAAGAGGATGTACGGAAACTGGACGTCAAGCTTCTCAAGCCCGAAGATCTGGACTTCAAGGCTCTGGATGTCCCTCTGCCGCCTGTGCCTATGCTATCCCACGGCCTGGACCGCGTCCTCTTCAACCCTGGCGTCTATCGCTTGCAAGATCTGCGTTCGCGCGTCTACAACTTTGATCCGTACCTCGAGAAGATCATGCGCGTCAACGAGTTCGACTTCAATGCATTGGCCCCGTACAAGACGTCGTCGAAAGACGAGGAGCTCCTGGAATTGACCAAGCAAGCGGGCTCCAAGTTCACCGGGTCGACTTCGAGCATGTCGGGCATCCTGCAGCATTTCCATTACCTGCTCTCGCATACTCGCCCCCTCAATCACTCCATGCTCTCGCGCGTCTTCCCCAAACCGACCCAGAAAGTCTCAAAGATCACAGCCGGTCCCAGCGCCGTGTTTCTCCGGTGGAGGAACGGCACATATGCAATAGATGCAGACAAGGCATATGACACACCAAACATCATGAGCTGGCTGGGCCATTCGATGGAAAAGCTTCTCACCACCGATCAAGAGGCATTCGAGCGTTATCGGAAATCCAACCCGACGAAAGCCCGGCGCGAGGATGGCAACCGGTGCTTCCATTACTCAACCCAGGGAAACTTCCTCATACGCTCCCAGCTGGATGCCTATGATCCACGCCTGCCAGGCTCGGGCGTGTTTGACTTGAAGACACGCGCCGTGGTCTCGATCCGCATGAACCACAAGGAGTACGAGGCTGGGTCGGGCTACCAGCTCCGTTTTGACCGCGGCGAATGGGAGTCATTCGAGCGCGAATTCTACGACATGAGCAGGGCCACCATGCTCAAGTACTCGCTCCAGGTTCGGATGGGCCGGATGGATGGCATCTTTGTCGCGTACCACAACATTGAGCGCATCTTCGGCTTCCAATACCTCAGCTTGTCGGACATGGATCTCATCCTGCACGGCCAGAATGACACATGTTTGGGCGACCAAGAGTTCAGGTTCAGTGTTCGTCTGCTCGACGAACTGTTGCAGAAGGCAACCGAGAAATATCCGGAACAGGTAAGTTCCACCCACCACACTTGGTGAGCGCAATGTAATTTCTCCAGACCCTCCGCTTGCACTTCCACGCCCGAGGAGAGCGATCTCCATTCATGTACATCTTCGCCGAACCCATGACGGACGAGCAGGCCGACGAAATACAATCTTGCAGCGAGATTGCGAACAAGAAGTACGAGCGAGACGTCATTGGCATTGATCACAGCGAACAAGAGCTGCAGGAAGAGTGGAAGAACATCCAGGACCGTGTGGATAAAAGGGTCGATTCGGAGGTTGAAGACGCGGACGAAGTCAAGCAGCACGTATCCGAGGTGGAAGGAAAAGAGGACGAAGAGAACGAGACGGGGGAGCCAGCCGGCGAGCTTGAGGAGACGGATGACGGTGAGAGCGAGCTGAGAGAACAGAACGGCGAGGCCGAAGTTCAAGCTGAAGAGGGGGGATCGGAAGAATCGGCTGACGAAGTTCAAGAAGCGGAACGTGGCGAAGAAGCAGTTGTGGGTCGGGAGAATCCAGCAGAGGACTCGGGAACAGCAGATGAATCTGCTGGCGGACCGGTCATCGGATGGACCTTGGCGATCCGCAACAGAGTCGATGGACAGTACGTAGAGCGACCCGAAGATCTCAAGCCCGATCAAGAATGGACCATGGAATACCACATCAAGGAGATACCCGAGGACATCTGCCGGAGCCTATACAAAAAAGTCAAGAGGCTGCGAGAGCAACTTATCGGCGAACAGAAGCAGGAAGATACCCACCGCCTGGACGTGTATCGCTCCATCATTCAGAGCTACACCAAAAAGGGTCGCCAGTGGAGGAAAGAGCAGGATGTTATCGATGAACAGATAGGTCAACGGATATACGAGCCCATGGGTCCTGGGTCGCCGTCGTATGGTGTTGAGAAGGACTGACAACGGTATCGTCGTTGGAGCTGTACAATATTGTAAACTAGGTATGATCTGTTGTAGTATAGGTTCGTGTGGCTGGGGTTGTACGATTTCCGGCGTAATTGCGTGTTCCGCGGGAAGCTGACTCTGGGTATCAAGGCGGGAAAAGTTGATCCACCGGGAACGGCAGTAGGCACTAGTACCCTCTCTTGAGGTGAGGACATTCCATAGTGAGAGCCTCACGCATACAGTGTTTGTTCTTGACGTGTGACAAATGGGGAGCAGGGTCATCCATGGGTCGTAACCGCGCACAGAGCACAGACCGTCTGATAGCGCAAGGCTGAACAGCTCCCTTAGCTCATGTTGAATGAGCGAGCCACGGCGCAATTGCCCCGCCATGTGCGCGTCTGCTCTACGCATCTGCTTCTGACCCTCTGGGACCCTCATCCGACTTGTCACGGCGGCGAGAGAGACCACATGTTTGCCTCGTCTCCGCGGAATAGCAGCAGCATCCCTCCCGGCGCAAACTCCGCAACTCCGCCTTCACCTCTGCCCATCGAGCTCCAGCCCTTCGACACACCGCAACCATGTCTTCGGAGGATATAGCGAATCTCAAAGGGTTCAGCGGCCGCTCCGATCTGACCGACGACCAGGCAAAGCACATCTTGAAAGTATGTGCTCCGCGCCCCCTCCCACCCGGCGCGACACGGCTGACGGTTACAGCTTGCCAACAACGATGTGAATGCGGCCGTGTTGAAGGTTTTTGACGAGGGGATCCCCAGCTTGCTGGCCCAGAATACGGATGACACGTGGGATCAGAATGCGTTCAATGCCGACCGTTACGGCCAGGACATCGGCAATGGCAACATTCCCAGTATGCGCCGCACCTGCAGATTCGGCCAGGGCTGTCGCTAATGCATTGGGCTTGTAGCATTCAACATCGACTATGCTCCAGGTGTCGAGAACTATCCCCACAGCGGCGGCCCCAGCGGAGCTCCTACGCGACCCTCGTCGAGAACGAGCCATCGATCCAACGTCTCTGCACGCCAAGGTTCGTTTGCACCTTCGAGCTGCACACGGGGCTGGGCGGCAGGCTGACTAGTACCACAGGCGTTGAGATGGGCCAGGAATCGGGTGTCACAGGTGGTTCGGGCGCTGTCTTCGGACCCGCAAACCAAGAGACTTACTATGACAATGCCGCATGGGCAATGGTCCCTGTTTCGAAGAGCACGGAATACATACCAGATGCCACCCTGTGGGAGCAGAGCCGCGATCCCGACACGCCTGCTTTTCTGAAGCCAGCCGCCAGCCCAGAATACCTACCCGCGCTGCTGACCATCCTCCACACGATACCGCTCTATCGCAACGCGCTGCTTACGCCGAATGTAACCATGGAGAACTACGGGCTTGGGGACGGATGGTGGAAGGGCGATGCACGAGCTCAAGCTCGTATGGTGGACACGGATGCCGATGTCGGCTCGACTTCAGACCTGGAGCTCGTGTATGAGACGCAGCGCTTGATGGCCTTCCTGGACGCGACGGAGAGGGCATACGCAAGCCTCGACACGCTCCTTCAGCTCGATGCCTGGAAGCAGTACCGGACAGCACCCGATGAGCCCGCACACCTCGACGACGACTTGCTCAAGTTCCTTATTCGATGGAGTTTTCTGTATGAGAGACACCATCAGGACGCTGATCTCAAAGGTATCTTCAAATCGGCATTGTGGGCGCAAGGAGAAATCGAGTACAGCTTTCTGCTCGATGTTCCGGTGATGCCGAATGACACGGGAAAGGACCGCCACTTCTACGATGTTCTCGACAAAGCCCTGTTTGAATCACGCCATCAAACCGCCCATATCACCGACGCTAGCGACGTCCTCATCTTGAGAACGACTGGCGCCAAATTGGACTGCACAATTCCCTCGAACATATACGCAGACAGATACATGGCAGAGAACAAGGCCGCCGTCGATAAGATGTTTGCCGATACGAAAGAGTACGAAGAGAAGCTGAAAACGATCGACACGCAAATCGAGACGGTCATGTTTTATCGGCCGCAGGAGGGATCCGATCTTCCCGAGAAACTGGAGACGCTGAAGATGCTCGAAACGAGCATGCATGCGTTCGATCCGGAGAAAGTGGGTGAAAGGGACAATTCGACACACGCGGCGATACTGGTGCAACTCAAAACTCTGCATGATAGCGTTCAGCAGAAGCTTGACAGTAAGTCGACCACGTCGGATTCGGAGAGTGGAATGTGTCTAACGCCAAGCAGGCTTGAAAGGGGAGAAGGACAAAGTTCGCGATGCCCTGGATAGCATCGCTGCCTCGTTCCGAGCACCCGTTGACGGGAATGAACAGGTGATTGAAGACGACGCCCGTCTGACTGGCAAATACCCGTACAAACTCCGGGGTGTTGCCACTTCGGCCACGGAGTTCTACGTCCCACATCCCAAGGCCGAAGTCGAAAAGGCAACGACCGACGACCCCACACCCACGGCGCAGCAGTGGTGGCACATCAAATACACGTACACGAGCGATTCGGCATCCATCCATCGTACCCAGGTCAGCGTGGAAACCGTCTGCGCGGACGCCGGAGCCAACGCCGGCAAGACCCTTCTCGTGTATGCCAACGAAGCCGCCCTCTCTCCTGTTCCCATCCCGCTCTCCGCCCCTCTCAGCCATTTCGTCCAAGCGGACAATCTCGCTTTCAGGGACGAATTACAGAGCCGCAAAGACAATGAATGGGGTGATTACGATCCGCAATCAGGCAGTCACGTGGTGGGTGACTGGGACAAACTCCCTTCCTCCTCCGGCAACAATGACCCAGTGTCCATGTGGAACGACGGCTATGATTGGGAAAACATGAGTGCTAAAGAATTCCACGAACGCGGTTATGGGGATACAAACGCGAACGCAAACACCTACGTCGATGCCAACGACGGCGGCGGCGGCGGCGGCGGTTCCGGGATCAGTTCTTCCCGTACTCTGACGCCAAACACCGAAGTCGATGATGATGAAATGCTGAGGTCGGGAGGTATGGTCGAGATGCAGGAAGTCAATGGTGGGATCGAAGCTTGGGCGGGGGTAAAGAGCAATGCTAGTAGCGAGACGGTGGGCTTGGAGCTCATGGAGATTGTGGGGGAGAGTCAAGGACAGCAGCATGGAGAAGTCATGGATGAGGTCAAGAATGAGGGGAGGAGGAGTAGGCTTGGAGACGTGGAGATGTTGGATGCGGATACGGAGGAGGTCAAAGAGGCGGTTCAGAAGTTGGAGGGTGGGAATCAGGTCCAGCCTATCGAGGTCGACGAGAGGAAGGGCGGCTGACGGTAGAACGGGTGGCATGGGGATTGGTTGGGGGATGCATCAGTGGCGTATTGATTGTATATTTCGGGGACTTGGTCCGGGGATGAGGAAGTTTAGAGCGGGCGTGTGTGCATCGAAATCGGCGTTGGACAGAGGCATCTTTCACGACAGGGAACGCTCGGGGATATCAACACCAGCAACACACGACGGTCAACCGTTCTCGACAGTCTTAGCGCAAGTATAATATAAGCCTAATTCGCGATGGATCGATTGCCAAGCGCTCGCGCGACGAACCAGGTGAGCATTCCCAGGCGAAAAGCATCGGAACCTTCGGGTGGTGGTTGTATCACGTGACCTGGTCCTGTTCCGAGGGCACGAGTTCCGCATACCGGACAGCTGCATTTACCGCCCGGCAGAAAGATGGCCTACTGCTGAACGATCCGGTTGCGCCGCCTCTCCACCGACGCCTCCGCAAGTTGTCCGTATAGCTTCGCATCCATTTGTCAGCTCCGGAGTCGATCTGGTCGGAACGACTTCGCATGCCAGACTTGGTAATAGCATCACAGCTCTCAGCTCACGTTCACCGCATCACCACCCGCCTTGATTCCGCGCAAGGCACCACACGGCCATCCATCGCAATCAATGCAGCGACTGCAAATACCGCTACAGCCTTCCACTCCGCTCGCCCAGGCTCACGGCTACCTCACAGCATCCGCACACGAGAGGCAGCCACTATGCGGTAATCGCGAGGGCTGGGGCCCGATAAGCCCGGACCGATACGACTTCACGCCATGCTTCCTCGATGTGTGGATTGCCGTGGTCGCCGTGTTTGGGATCCTCGGGGGTGCGGGCGCGGCGTGGTGGCTGTATAGCAAGTGCGCGAAGCAGCCGGTGAAGAAGAACTGGCACTTTTATGCAAAGCTGGTATGATGCTCCCGCGGCACGGGTATGCGCCATGTGCGGGTGGGAAAAGGCTGATTTCGAGCATCATCATAGATCGCAATAGCCGGATTGATAGCAACGACCGCGTTGCAGGCCGCTCTCCAGATCCAGTACTACAAAGGCATCTGGGCCGGCGATTTCCGCTTCTGGACCTCCATCGTCACGGTCCTCTCCCTCGGCGTCATCTTCGTCGTCCAATATACCGAGCATTGGCGATCGCGAAATGCGAACGGGGTGGTGCTGTTCTACTGGCTCTTGCTGCTCATTGCCTATGCGGTGAAGCTTCGATCGTTGGTCGCACAGCATGTACACCACGAGCATGTGGCCTACTTTGCCGTCTTTTGCGTCAGCGTTGGGCTGGCGGCCGTGGAATTCGTGCTGGAATGGCTGGTGCAGAAGCGATTGAGCGACTACGATGCACTCGGGGATGACGACGAGTGCCCGCTCGAATACGCCGATGTGTTTTCGGTTTTGACGTTTAGCTGGATGACGCCCATGATGAAGCGCGGATACAAGGCTTTCCTCACCCAGGACGATCTCTGGAATCTCCGAAAGGTGGACTCGTCGAGACACACCGCCAACATGTTCGACAAAGCCTGGAAACGGGAGCTGGAGAAGAAGAGCCCATCGTTGTGGCTGGCCATGTTCCGCGCCTTCGGAGGGCCATACTTCACCGGTGCCGTCATCAAGACCGGGAGTGACTGTCTCAACTTCGTCCAGCCACAGCTCTTGAGACTTTTGATCAGCTTCGTTGACTCGCATCGGACCGACAACCCTCAGCCCATAACACGCGGAGCTTCCATTGCCATTGCCATGTTTGTGGTTTCCGTATCCCAGACTGCGCTGCTGCATCAATACTTCCAGCGCTCCTTCGAGACCGGCATGCGCATCAAGTCCTCCTTGACGGCTTCCATTTACGCCAAGTCGACACGTTTGTCCAATGAGGGACGTGCTTCGAAGACGACCGGAGACATTGTCAACTACATGGCCGTCGATACACAGCGACTTCAAGATCTTGCTCAATACGGCCAGCAGCTCTGGTCTGCGCCATTCCAGATCACGCTGTGTATGTTGTCACTGTACCAATTGCTCGGCTGGAGCATGTTGGCGGGCGTCGCTGCAATGATCGTCATGATTCCTGTCAACGGTGTCATCGCACGCATGATGAAGTCCCTGCAGAAGGAGCAAATGAAGAACAAGGATGCGCGAACGAGGCTCATGACGGAGATTCTCAACAACATGAAGTCGATCAAGTTGTATGCCTGGACTACGGCCTTCATCAACCGTCTCAACCACATTCGTAACGACCAGGAACTCAAGACATTGCGAAAGATTGGAGCTACAATGGCCATCTCCAACTTCACCTGGTCTACAACTCCTTTCCTGGTTTCCTGCTCTACTTTTGGTGTTTTTGTCTTGACACAGCACAAGGCGTTGACGACCGAGATTGTCTTCCCCGCCCTGACTTTGTTCAACTTGCTCACTTTCCCGCTAGCCATTCTGCCCATGGTCATTACCTCCATTGTGGAAGCCAGCGTCGCCGTCGGCCGCATCACCAGCTTCCTTGCTGCAGAAGAACTGCAAGAGGACGCTGTTATTCGAGGAGAGGCGGTCGAAGAGAATGGCGAGGAATCCATCCGCATCAGAGAGGCAAGCTTCACTTGGGACAGGCACCAAGAGCGTCGAACTTTGCACGATATCAACTTCTCCGCAAGCAAAGGAGAACTCGCATGCATCGTCGGTCGCGTGGGCGCTGGCAAATCCTCTCTTCTACAGGCGCTGCTTGGTGACCTGTGGAAGATCAAGGGCGAGGTGGTTGTACGAGGAAAGTCCGCCTATGTTCCTCAACAAGCATGGGTTATGAATGCTTCGGTCAGGGAAAACATTGTTTTTGGACACCGTTGGGACCCTCAGTTCTACGATAAGACTGTCAACGCCTGCGCTCTGCGCGAAGATTTCGCACAGCTTCCCGACGGGGATCAGACCGAAGTCGGGGAGCGTGGGATATCCTTGTCCGGGGGTCAGAAAGCGCGTCTTACCCTTGCTCGAGCTGTCTACGCTCGTGCTGATGTATATCTGCTCGATGACTGCCTTTCGGCCGTTGACCAGCATGTCGGTCGGCACCTTATCGATAATGTTCTCGGTCCGAAGGGTCTGCTGGCCGGGAAGACAAGGGTCCTGGCCACCAACTCGATACCGGTCCTGATGGAGTCCGACTTGATCGTGCTGCTCCGAGAAGGAAGGGTGCTTGAGAAAGGTACATATACTCAGCTCATGGCTATGAAGGGCGAGATTGCAAACCTCATCAGGACCTCACAGAACGAGGACCAGAGTGAAGGGGATAGCCGAGCTTCGGGGAGCGTCATAAGCGAGGAGGAAACAATTTACGCTACCAGCCCGTTATCCGAAGACGACCGTGATCAGGAAGAAGCCGAAGCTGCGCAAGAGAATACCCATTTAGCACCCCTTCGCCCCGGCAACGGCACGGCCCGTAAGAGCAGTTTTAATACCTTGCGACGTGCGAGCACGGCCAGTTTCAGGGGCCCGAGAGGCAAATTGAATGACGAGGAAGGCGGCGGACTGAAGAGCAAACAAAAGAAGGAGTTCTCCGAGCAAGGCAAAGTCAAGTGGAGCGTGTACGGCGAATACGCAAAGGTTTCGAATCTCGTTGCCGTCGGCTTTTACCTCGCATTACTCGTCGCGGGCCAGACCGCCTCTATTGGTACGATACCTCAGCCTTACGGTACACCATTCTTGTCTTTTCGGTTATGCTAACTTTTGCAGGCGGGAGCGTGTGGCTCAAAACATGGTCGGAAGTGAACCAACGGTACGGCGGCAACCCTCATGTTGGAAAGTATATTGGTATATACTTCGCTTTCGGTATAGGATCCGCTGCGCTCAATGTCTTTCAAACACTCATTCTCTGGATCTTCTGCTCAATCGAGGTAAGGCATTCCGTCATCGCAGCCCTGAAGAGTCGGCGTAGCCGGTTACGCGCTGACACGCATTGCAGGCCAGCCGGAAGCTGCATGAGCGGATGGCGTTCGCGATTTTCCGCTCGCCAATGAGCTTCTTTGAAACAACGCCTGCTGGTCGAATCCTCAATCGTTTCTCCAGGTACGTTATGCAGATATCCGGTTCCACCAACGGGCCTGCGTATGACTTGTGCTGACGAGTTCAAAGTGATATCTACCGCGTTGACGAAGTACTAGCGTCAGTGCAATCTACTCCCTTGCTCTTTGGTGAGCCCAGCTGATACAGTGCAGCCGTACTTTCAACATGCTCTTCGTCAATACGGCTAGAGGTATGTCTTCCCTCATGCAGCCTGACTGTGCAGGGTCGACTGACTTTCCATGCAGCTGGCTTTACCCTGGTCATCATCTCGGCTTCGACTCCTGTTTTTGTGGCCCTCATCATCCCGTTAGGCGCGCTTTATCTGTACATCCAGAGATACTATCTTCGTACATCCCGAGAGTTGAAAAGACTGGACAGTATCAGCCGCAGTCCCATGTATGCTCACTTTCAAGAGTCGCTCAGTGGGATGAGTACCATCCGTGCGTACAACCAGCAAAAGCGCTTCGAATTGGAGAATGAGTGGCGCGTCGATGCCAACCTGCGTGCCTACTTCCCATCCATCAGCGCGAACAGATGGTTGGCTGTGCGGTTGGAGTTCATCGGCTCGGTCATCATCCTGGCTGCTGCTGGTTTCTCCATCATCTCCGTCGCCAACGGCAGTGGTTTATCTGCCGGCATGGTTGGTTTGTCCATGTCATATGCTCTCCAGATCACACAGTCTCTGAACTGGATCGTCCGACAGACTGTTGATGTCGAGACGAATATTGTTTCTGTGGAGCGTGTTCTCGAATATGCGGCACTGCCGAGCGAAGCACCAGAAATCATTTCCAAGAACCGACCCCCCATCAGTTGGCCCAGCCAAGGGGGCGTCTCATTTCGTAATTACAGCACTAGGTACAGGGAGGGTCTTGATCTCGTGCTCAAAAATATCAATCTCGATATCAAGCCTCACGAAAAGATTGGCGTAGTCGGCCGTACAGGAGCTGGAAAGAGCAGTCTGACGCTTGCTCTCTTCCGCGTCATCGAACCTGCTGAAGGCAATGTGAGCATTGACAACCTCAACACAAGCACCATAGGGCTATTGGACCTGCGGCGACGTCTGGCCATCATTCCACAGGATGCGGCATTATTCGAGGGCACGGTGCGCGACAACCTCGACCCAGGCCATGTCCGCGACGACACCGAGCTTTGGAGTGTTCTGGGTAAGTCGTACCTCACCTCCTTTGCACCGCTCGCTCCTCGTAGGTACTGTCGGTTGACATATGCATCTAACCGCTGTATACAGACCACGCCCGTCTCAAGGATCACGTTGATAGCATGCCCGGGAGGCTCGATGCTCGGATCAACGAAGGCGGTAAGTAACCACTCACTCTTTCTCTCGAAGCCTTCGGGTACGAATGCCGAGGTCAGGCCAGGTGGAGCTGACACTCGATTCTTATAGGCTCCAATCTGAGCGCGGGTCAACGACAATTGGTTTCTCTGGCGCGCGCCCTACTCGCCCCAAGCAATATATTGGTTTTGGATGAAGCCACGGTGCGTTTAGAATCCTGTCCCCTTCCCTACGTTCCGTCTTCCCCAGCCGCGCCGCAAATACTACCTGTCCCTTGCATTCCACGCTTTTCCTTCCTTCTCTCCGCTCCCTATCCTTCCCGATAGCCTACTAACGTGCGTCCTTCCAGGCCGCCGTCGACGTCGAGACCGACGCAATGCTCCAGACCACGCTCCGCAGTCCCATGTTCCGTAACCGCACCATAGTAACCATTGCTCACCGCATCAACACAATTCTAGATTCCGACAGAATCGTTGTTCTAGATCATGGAAATGTTGCCGAGTTCGACAGTCCCGCTGAGCTCGTCCGACAGAAGGGATTGTTTTACGACTTGGTCAAGGAGGCTAATCTGCTCAATGCGTTGGAGGTTACGCAGAGCTAGGTGTGTTGATTGCGTATACTGATTGAGCTGAGCGCATTGATGTGGTGGTAAATGGGATGTGCGTCTGTATATGAATGACTAACCAGGTTGCCGCAAGTCATGTGGGTGGGTGTTGCAGGGATTAGTCAGGTGGTGGACTGTCGGGCGATGATTACTTGTCGTGCTTGTGTGGGGTGTGGGGTTTGTGTAGCTTCTTGTGTTACGCGTCACCTGTGAGAGACTGAGATACTGGCGAAGCGAGCGGCGGGCGCTGACGGGTGACGTGCCGAATGTAAACGGAAAACAGGCGTCGGGGTGCCGGGTGTGACTTTGGTGACGATGAAAAGAGGAAGCGGAGAAAAATTTATTCAATGTTACACTGTTATTCCACCGCCAAGGATTTGCAATGCGCGCACATGGATTCAAAACATCTTGGAGAAATAGATGTGATATCAAGAGGTTTCTTGTGTGCACATGGTATGTACGTGGTAGTAGGACCTGTCGATGGTCGGCTGGCTGGGCAGTGAGTGACGTCTGTCTGGCCACTCGGTACGAACTGGTAGGTTAGGTTGTATCTTCTGGGTGGTTGGTTAAGAAAGGTGCCGAGTGATGTCGGCATGTGAAGACATGTATGAAATACTATCGATCCCAGACAGGTATTGCTTGCATCGGTGTCACGTCACGGCAATCTGATGAAGTGCCAACTTTCCGACCCTGAGGATCCATCATGACGACTGCTGGTGTGGGGAGGAGTCCGTCTGTCGTACTACTTGCATATACAATACACAGCGGTACATCTTGAAAATGGATGAAGCACAACTCATCCGAATCGCCGACAGGCTGGGACGGGCTGGGCAAGAAACGGGAATCATATCAGGAGAAGGAACCCTGCTGAACGGTGAAAAAAGGCTGACACTACCTACCATACCGCACGACCCCGACACCCCCCCCCCTGCTCGATCTTTCAACCCTGTGTTTCGCTTACATGCTTCTCCAGCGATCGCCGCAGTCCGGCAACAGATCTCGACTGCGGAGCTCTCTTTTTTGGACCGCGGGATGCCAGGCCCGCCGTCCTTGCGTCATGCATGGTAGATCGTTTTGGCCGTCTGGGTGTCGCGGCCGAGAGGCTACGAGGGCTCTTTTTTGGGTCTTGGTCACTGCTATCCCATGAATCGGCCCCGCTGGGAGGAATGGCGCTCGGCTGCCTGCTTCCTAGCGCGGGTATTGTATTCTATCGACCATCCACCAATGGATAGACGGCCACCTCGATCTTCCCTTGCTGTGTTTGATAATGTAAGCGGCGTGGATTGGTTGACGTGTGTGTTGATTGAATGAGATGACCGTCACTGCGAGGTTGGATGCGACGAGGGCGGCTACGGTGGCTGCGTGGTGCGTCTATGGCGGGAACTTGGGGCGGCGTACACGCGGGTAACACTTGGGGCTGGTGTCGCTGGCCTGCACGTGACGTGGTGAAGGCCCCTCCCCCCCGTCGGAAACAAGGGTTCCTTTTCGTCGGGATTAAAGAGGATGGATGGGGGCGCTTGATACTCTGTATACGGTAGACGTTGGGCATCCCAGGCGAAGTCTCAAGTGAACGTCAACGCCCTTGAAGCCGTGATGGGTGGCTTGGTACGAGCATGAACGGATTTTTTCCTTCTTTGCACGCACCCCTCTTCGACCATGCTTTTTCTCATTGAAAAAACATGCCTTTTTACGATTCCCAGACTGTATCCGGTGCAGGAACTCGTTTGCGATGTAGACTGCACGCTAGCCAGGGGGGAGGGGGGGCCTACTGCGTACCGGATGGCCTGCTCTGAAGATTTTGGTTCAGTGTTACACCCAGTGCCAAGCATACTCGCAATCGCATTGACGACACCCCCGTCCACCTGTGTAGCGCTTGGGAGTGCATCGGGGGTCCGGCTTCGACTTTTAGTGGGATCGGGGCTCGCACTGACAGCCGTTATGCATAGAAAGGGCAGTCGTAGTCTGGGGACTCTAGGTTGCGACACGGTATGATAGGGCGAGAGGCGTTTGTGTTGACATGGAAGTACGTGCAGCGACGCATAGGCTGGCCGGAGGGTGGAGTGAGAGTCGCGAGCCTGGGCTGGGGCAATTACTCAATGCACACTGTATGCTGGCTTCCTGGTAGCTGGTCCTCGATGAGATGAAGCGTGTTTTGAACGGTGAGGGCTTGCCGTACGCGATAAGTGTACCGCTGAAGTAGGTATTGGACATGAGACCAGGAACCGCCTGGTCGTAACGGGAGTTCTTAAGGCGCGCATGCCCTGTTAGCCTACACCTCTATTTTCGACTTTTGCACTATTCGACTTCCACCTGCTGTGGTTTGACGGACTTGCTCCCCGACGGTTCTTCGTACTTGGACGCTCCTTGCTGTCAGCATTTCGAGTCGGACTCGAGACTTACGCCGTTGTTGTGTGAGAACGGTGACTGAACCACCGCTTTCCTGTCCTCGGGGGGTTGTTCGTGCGGTCACGTCTTTACCTTGAAGTGGTCCCCTGCCGTGTGGGCAATATACCTACGGTGAGTATTCGAAATCCCCCCCCCCCCCCCCAGAATCCCGCTGGATGATGGAATGCCGCAGGCAGGCCGACTCGGTCCTCTCTCAGCTCCAAGACACCGTATACTGATAACGGAGTTAGGAAGAATCCTCCCTCTTTTTGTCTGGCTGCCGGTTCTGGCCAGCTGCAGCGCCATGGCAAAAGCAAAGGCGGAGGATGTTCGAGCGATGCCAAAAGCAGGAACAATGCCGGCCGATGCGCAGAAAGAGACACAGGCGTCAGAATCGAGCATTTCGGATCCGTTTTCGCTGGTACATGACACCGATTACGTTCCACCGGTAAGTGTCGATGTTAGCGACTACATGTGTATATGTAGTTGGCGAGGATGGACAGGTGACGTCCCGTTCAAGTTCCGGCCCGACTCTGTTCAGCTAGCGTCCGCTCGTCGCCCGCTGCGGTGCTTAATCCAGGATCTACAATAATTAGCTCGCTTCTTCCCGACTGGACGCTGACTTGTCTCAGAAGCTTAAGCGATCGCGCCCAACGCCAGAGGATGAAGCCCCGGTGGCGCCATACAAGACCAGCATCGGATGCAACGTAAACGACCTGAAAGGTTACACCCTGAAGGGGAAGCCCATCTACAGATGTGCCCTCCCCGGATTTGAGCATCTGTTCACCACGGAACCGCACCAAGCGCAAACCGTACCGACCAGGCCGAAACCGAGCAAGAAGAGGCGGGCAGGTGCAGGGCCTCGTGGTGTGAAGAGAAGTCGGTCCAAGGCACGGCCAAGTGCCCATGATGGCGACGATGAAGACGAAAAGCCCGTTTCCACGCGAAGCCAGCCCAACACGCTCTACATCAACGATATCGATGCCTTGTCCAACTTCTACTACATACGCTTGAGAGAGCTCACCATGAAACCTCTCCGCCAGATCGTCACCGCCTGGGTCCGGGAACTGAGTCCGAAGCGGCAGACGGCGTACGGTAAATACCACGGACATACGCCGGCTAGAGCGCTGGAAGGGGAGAAGTCTGCGCCTTGGTGGCCACGTAACATCCCCTACCTTGAGCCTGCGCATTTGAGCCTTCAGGGTACGGTATCCATCACATGGCTATCTTGCATCCGCTCACCATGTTGTAGACCTCATCCCTCTCGCCATCGACATCATGCTTATCCATCGCAAGATCGATGCAGAGTACGGGAAGCGTGACCGAGCGTGGATCACGACGCTCCGAAAGCGTGCGGTCAACTCGGTCGACGATACTCCCGAAGGCTCTTTTTCCTCCTCCACGGACCCGGCATTCAACAGGGCCATGAAGCAACGAGCGCTGGAGAAGATCTTGCCCAGCTTGTTCGATATTGCCCAGACGCATGAGGACTATGTCGTGCAGCATGGTCTGTTCGAAGGCTCTGGCAATGAGGACCCAGGCAACGGCAAGGTCGTGTCCTGGGAGCGAGCACCCAGGCCGGACCGCACGACCTTCAGGAAGAAGCTGCGAAGTGCATCCAGCGCCGCATCCACCGGCCAGTCAGAGCCCACCCCTGATACCCACGCTTCCGGAGACGAGACGGAATTGGAGGACATGAGCATGATGGGCAGCTTTTCTTCGGTCCTGTCTGCCGCTGGCAGTGAAGACGATGTCAAGATGATTCGAGAAGCGAGCCCGGTGCACGCACATGCTCAATCCGACCTTCCCCCACAGCCCACGTCCACGTCCACGACCCAGCATCTGGTCTTCGGCCAGAACATGGGCCGTCTTTGCCTGAGCGACGGACTGGACGCCGACAAAGGCGCCATCAGGGATCCCGAGGTGCTTCGGTACTCGGGCATGCACACCACCGGCATGGACTACAGATCGACGGATCCGTTCCAGCCCATGGAGATGATGCCCTTCCCGAACCCTGCACCGTACCATCCTGACCTGGGGGGCAGCATGTTCCCTCAGCCGCTGCACCTGCAGTCGCAGCCCGTACCGTCGTTCCACCCTACGGCGTACCCTGCCTACGTGTACACGGGAATGCAAGACTTTGGCGGCCTCGGCCTTGGATCGGAACGAACACACTTCGACAACGTCACCCACGGCCTCCCGATGGATCTCCACTAGGCAGCCCATCCCATCCCCCGTTTGTTTCCCCCCTCTCCTGAAGCGTTTTCTCCTCGTTGGCCGCACTGCTTGATCATAGGGCGGGTATTGCCTCGGCATCTCCGCCAAGGTGCTTTTTTGCGAGCATTCACTGGCCCCCTCAGCCTTTCCAGCATTGTTGAATACCCCCTCACGCTGCCACGACATCATGACCGCATTGCACCGGCAACGGCTCTCATGGTGAGTGCAATGGGCAAAAGTTGGCGCGATTGGCTCTCTCGGTACTTGTAAATAAGGGTGCATGTAGAAAACGATACGTGGGAGCAATACAATTTCGGTACTTGTCAGAAGAAATGCGCGCTCGTCGGCACACGGGAACATGATTGCATTGCATTGTTTCGGGCCTACTGCTCTCGAACGGGTGCGTTTGGCGACTAGCCGCAACTGGGCTAGCGCGACACGGTCTTGGCGTATGGCGGCTACTCGCAGCGTCACTCGTCACTTCCTCTTCTTTGTCCACGCAGAAGGCAACCGCCCCCCGCGACCTGCAGCCAGCGCCTTCTCTGCTTGCCGGCGACTTCCTCATCCTCGTTTCTTCCTTCCTTCACTCCTTGCTTCTTTCCTTCCTTCTTTCGGCGCACCACACCAACACCACCCCCGCGCATGAGCAACGACCCGTCGAGAATGAATACAGGCCGGCGCGGACATCGCGGTGGAGGCGATCGGGGCGGAGGCCGAGGCGGAGGGGGAGGCGGGCGTGGAGCTCGAGGCGGCGGCGGCGGCAATGCCAATGCCAACAACAATAACAACAACAACAACAACAACAACAACAGCCCTTTTCGCGGCGGCGGCAGCACGCGCGGGCGATCAAATGGCAGCGACGCGCCTTTGGGACCGGCATCGGCGCGTGACGGCAACCAGATGGCGCCCCGAGGAGGACGCGGCGGGTCGAATGCGCGCGGCGACAGGGCCCTGCATCGGGGACGGGGGAACCAGCAGACGTAAGCCGCCGCATCATTTCAGCACGAGAGCACGGGAATGCACCATGCGCGGGCGGTGGCTCGATCCAGACAGGACGCTCGGCTTCGCCCTGCAGCCCCATCTAACGAGTCTTCTAGGACGCCCATCTACGACCCCACGTTCGTGTCGCACGACCCGTGGAACTCGACGCCTTTCCGGCGGGACGAAATTGCCCAGCGCGTCGCATACGTACGTCTGCCCTGAACGAGAGAACGGGACCAGGCCCTGTGCTGACACGCCCAGCTTCGCGATGCCCGCCCGCACATCCGCGCAGAGCTGGTCAAGCAGCAGATCATGAACCCGGAGGGCCAGATGAAGCTCGAGGACAGCGTCAAGCTGAGGGGGATCTGCACGGAAATGTGCCCCGAATACGAGAGGGTTCGGCGCATCCACGAGAAGGACTACAAGGCCGCCGAATGCACCCCGGAAACCGCCCACGGCCCCCGGCTCCACCGAGTGCCGGACGAGTCGCGCATGGTCAAGGCATTCACGCGCTCGGCCGCCGGTGTGGAGGAAGAGCTGGTAACGGAGAAGCGCACACCCACGGCCTGTCTGATGACGCTCGACTTCATGTTTGGCCGCATCGACGTCGATGGCCACGCCTGGCTCTACCCATGGCTGTGGGACCGCACACGCAGCATACGAAAGGACATCCACGGCAAGGTCAAGCTCGAAGAGAAGCCGGTCCGGATCACGTGTCTGGAGCAGTGCGTCCGCTGGCACCTTCTCAGCATGCACGACATGGCGGGAACCGATTCGCCCAACTACGACCAATACCACGACTACGGCAACGATCTCGAGCAGCTTCTCAAGAGCAGGATATCGTTGAAGGAGCGCTATGCCGGCAACACCAGGAAGGGCAAACCCAATCCGCAGCACGCCGAATTTGCCGCCTACGATATCCTCATCGAATTGCAGACACACAGCACCGTGTTCGATACCTTGGACGCCCTGAGGGACAAGTTCAAGGGCCACCGCCGTGTGGAGGCGGCAATGGCCATCCACGACGCCGTCAAAGCCATAGAGGACCCTGGAAAGGTCACCTTCTCCACGAAGAAGCAGTTGTGGGCCAACTACTGGCAGGCGGTCAATGAGGCATCCGTATCCTTTTTGATGGCATGTGCAGCCGAGATGTCCTTCAACCGGGTCCGATATCAAATCCTCAAGAACCTCCGGAGCACCTACAAGCCCAGGAAAGACGGAAGGCCTTGCCCAAAGAACGATTGGACACCGGAACGCCTCATCCATACGCTTGGCTTCGACACCGTCAAGGAAGTTCGAGATTACGTTGGATTGTATGACGTGGGGTTTGTCATTGGCGACGACGGGAGTGAAGTCATTGACACCAACGCTCTCCTCTCGGTTCATACAAAGCAGCCGACGTTGCGATATCACTACCACTCCAAATCCATCGTCGAAGCCAAACGCCAAGGACGTAGCTCCGTATCCGTCATCCAACGTACGTGTTCTGTGTCTTGAGAACACCAAGGGAGCAAGTAGCGGCTAACACGCGCTACAGAAAACCTTACGGAGAACGACAATGCGTCCGAGGACTCGCTGTTCGTTCCCGACAAGTTCGCCATGAGCAGCTTGAACCCCAACGCCAAACGCTTCAACCCGCCGTCGCTCTCCCCTTTCAAATACGCGAACCCCAACGCAACAAATCCTAGTCCTTTTTCGCCTGCAAGTCGGAATGGGGCTGCTGCACCAACACCCTCATTCCAGCCTGGCCTCTTCAATCCATCCAAGAATTCCATACAATTTGCGAACAACAACATGTTCGCGAAAGCGACATCAACATCTACGCATGCTTCGACGTCGGCAGCGAGCCCTTCCATTCTGCCCGAGGCTACATCCTTCACGGATGCTCCTCCCCCCGTCCCAGCTGCGTCTCAGCCTTCCACCTTCGCAGGATTCCCCCCTGGTGGTGGCCAAGCTGGCCAAGCTGCTGCATTGCAACCGTTCCAACCAACTTCCCAACCGGATGACATGGCGCAAGAAGAGGAACGCCGCAAAGCTGAAGAAAAGCGTGTTGCAGATGAGCATCGCCGCGCTCAAGCGGAGCAGGAACGTCGCATTCGAGAAGCTGAACAGCAACGCCGTTTCCAAGAGGAACAAGAACGACAGCGTCGTATACAAGCCGAGCAAGATCGACAGCGTCAAGTCCAAGAAGAGGCGCAGCGTCAAGCACAGGCGGAATATGAGCGTCGGCTGGAAGCCGAACGCCTTCGACGGGCCCAGGAAGAAGCCGCGCGTTATGAGCGGGAAGAGAAAGCTCGCGCATACAGTGGCCTTGCCACCAACCTACTCATGGACGACCATCAAGGGCTGATGTCCATGAAAATCGAGCACATGATCGCTTCCCTCCTCAATGATGCCCAAGATGAGTTGCGGCAAGAGCGCTTGCGCGCTTGGGCAGATCGGAAGTACCAAGAAAAGCGACTGGCCTTCACCCGAGCCGTCTGCATCAAATGGTGGGAGCAGGTTCAAAAGAAGAAGAAGCGGGCCGAGACACGCCTCAAGCGTCAGAATCTGAGGGCTTTGCGAGCACGCGCCGCCGAGGAACCGGCAGCCCCGGAGGTGCAACCTCTTGTCGCCCCTCAGGTTGACGGTGCCTCGAACGGATTCAGGAGGCCGGAAGCCCCCGCGAGCGGCAATCGTCCACAGGCACCGCAGCACCCTCCGGCGCGACAAGTCCAAGCTGCCTCCAAAAAGGACAAGCCCAAAGCCGTTGCCTCCAAGGACAGGCCGAACGGCAAAAACGCCATGGTCACGCCCGCGTCTGTCAGCGTCAACGGAGCCGAGGTCCCCGGTACCGACGGCGATTATTCCGACTCGTACTACAAATCAACGGCGCCTGTCGATCGCACCGAAACCAAATGGTTCGAGCTACGAGCCAAGGGCGTCGATCCGAGCCAACATCTCAAGCGCAAATCTCTGGAAATCGATGACGAGGAACAACCAGAGGTTGAGGTCAAGCGTATCCGCCGCTCTCCATCATCGACGTTCCGAGCGTCTTTGAACAATGGAACTATAACACCCCTCCCCGTTGAAGGCACACCAACTATCGAAAACAACGCCAGCGATCTTATCCGTCGGGCTCGCGAACTCCTTGCTGGTTCATCTACACCACAACACTCTCCGCCAAACGGCTTCAGGCGGAGTGTCAGCTCAGGATACTCTCAGCCTGTCCCTCCGTTGTCGATATACGGGCGCAGCATCGGCACGACCCCCTCTACCGACGCGCCTTCCTATAGGAATCGCACCAGCCGTTTCGTACCGCAACATCTCTATGGGAAAGGCGCCGAAGCGGTGCGCGCCTATCGCGAACAGTATTGCGGTAGCACCCCCGTCAATAACGAGCCTCTCCAGCTGTCCTCCCCAGTCCCTACGCAACAATCACATGCTCACACAGGTGAGACGCAGCCTGAACATGGCAATACTTTCAAGTATGACGTAGACGGACCAGAGGACGCCGAGGATGCAGATGAGGAGTCGCTCATCAGTTACTCCGGCGCGGAATCCGAAGATGAGGAGGAAACTGCTCATCCACAGCACGAAGAGTTTGGTAGCTACAGCGAGGGTGCCGAGTCTGATGAGTATGATGAAGAATATGATGAAGAGGAGTGTAATGAGGGCTTTGATGCGTATGACGAGGTTTCGGAACAGGAGGAGTCAGAGTTGGAAGACGGCTTCGAGCAGTACGCGCAGCAGCCAGGCGCTACTCACGACGACGCCATTGAGCTGTCCGACTAAGCCGCCACCCGTATCAGCGGCCGAGCATCACCACAACCAATGCTCAATATCGACAAGATCACAACCATTGCGGCATTCTTGCCCTCCGCATGTCCCCACCGGCGTTCTCGACAATTCACGAATGTTCATTTCGAATAATGTGGAGGAGCTTTTCAAGGTTCAAGGAGGAGGATCCCGGAATTTCATACAGCATTTGCAGCATAGCGTAGGCGTTTTTCAAAATCGGGCATCAAGGGTTTTCAATTTCAAGGGGAAAAGGAGTTCATCATGCGGGCACGGCTGCTTTGTTATGATACCCACGTATTCGGACGGAACTTTGGAGGTGTTATCGTGGTATCGGGCAGGACAGCGTTTCTGTGTATGAAAATAAGACTGTACAACATGACGTATTCGCTCAGAGCCCAAATGGCGGGTTTTCGAATAGTTTCTCACGACAAATAGGCTTTCGATCACTTTCAGTGATCTTTGGCATTGACCTGACCATGTCTTGCTCAACAGCCCACTCTTTCCACAATCACATACACCAAGCCTCAACTTTGACTTCCCTTCTCGCAACCGCAACCGCAACCGCAACCGCAAGTGAACACCATGTCCTCCTCTACAACCCAAAACACGCCTTCATCCCCGTCCCATGCATCATTCACTCCCAACGATGGCGTCTTTCTACACCACACCGCCAGATTGAACGGCGCAGTGCATCATGTACGCCGGAGACAACGACGACGTGCATTATACCCGCCATCCTCGGATCGATGGCAAACAGCAGCCATGCAGAATGCCGGGGAGATATGTGTCTCTTCCGAGCCAAAGATCTTGCGTTTTCTCGCCTGTTTGCGTATCGTAGTCTGCATATGCGCCTGGGCTCCCTTTCGTGTGGCGCTGATACCACACGGCGCATCTTTTCTCGGCTTGGTCCTGGACCTTGGGTATGTTACTGTGCGTGCAGAGGGTGCACAGGCGTGTATAGCGCGCTTTTAATGGATTTGCAGACGCTTTGCCGGATGCGTCGTGCATGTACATGTACATTCTCGTACGGAGAGATTCCGATGAGGCGCAGGAGATGTGTGCCTTGGGTGAAGCTGTGTGGTGGAAATTACTGACGCAGTTTAGGGTTATGTTGCGTCGCTGGGGGGGTAGCAGTAGTGAGCGACCCCAGCATTTGATTCTCTGGAGGAGTCTCGTGTTCGGGTTCAAAGGCAGCAATGGACACTATCAAATAGACACGGGAGAGGAGAGGAGAAGAAAAAGCTGGAGTGTCAGGAGAGAACTGGTTTATTTCGGTGCACTACAACTCAAAGTTCTTTTACCTTTCTGTCTCGGACGCCATTGGTACAGTTCGTCGAACGGCTGACGGCCCACAACACCCTAACCTAACCCGCTCCTTGTCCATGTAGATACCTGCATATCTACACATATGCATACATGACATGCTCCACCGATTTATCGGCGATGTACATGCATACATAGCCACCCCGGCGATTCCCCCACCGGCGAAACTCGGCCACCTTTAGCTCTCGAAAGAGGCGCGACACGTGCTTATGCCGTGTACACAAGAAGACAACGGGCGACAGTAGCCCTCCTCCCGCAGGTACCCGGCAGGCGTGGCCCGGACTTCCACGGACAATAGCACCACCTTTGCGTCTCTCAGCATCAGCCTCCGCCACATCCACACGTATGCACGTCTTCCCAAAAGAAACATCGGGTACGGCAAGCGTCTCCCAGTCCGGGATATCCCCGACCATCGATCCCTTCGTCTCCTCTCTTTCTCCCTCGCTCTCGCACGAGCGCTGAAGCCACGCCCTGCGCTTTCTTTCTGATCGATAGGATTCCATCTAGATCCTCCACGCGAGGATTACTTACATGTCGACGCAGGGCACCGAATCAAGACGCGCCAGGGGTCCAGGCGTCGACGTGTTTCTCCCTCCCTTACTCGCTCGTCACTTTCCTTCTCTTCTCTCCCTCCCCCTCTCTCTCTCTCTGAACCTCATCCCATGTCTTTACCGTCTCCCAGCATCAGATGGATTTGTCCCAGCCCAAGGGACCCCCCACGTGCAATCACAACATCACAGACACATCATCGATGAATGACGTCGTCCACACGGTATACATGTACTTTTTTCCGGGCCCGAGGTACTTCTTTCCGCAGGTGATGGCCGATGGCGACCCAATGTCTACGTACGTGATACAAAGACAGCCGCCCAACAGAACCCACCCATCCTTCCGCATACCGTATCTTTTCTCAGCCGCGGGGGCCGGTCCGACGCCGCCGGGGTAAGACGGCGCAACACAACGTGGCAGGGCAGCAGGAAACAAAGATCTCAAAAGGAAGAGGGTACAGGGTCGGGTTCGGGTTCACGACGATGAGTGAGTGCAAACAAACTTTTTTTTTAGTTCAGCGCTAGCTACCTAGGCTCGGGAACGGGCGGTTTTCTTGTACGTCGTCCGCCATGGCAGGCGGGAACATGACCGGGGGGTAGGCGCAAGCGCTTGCTTGGGGGAAGACGTCTTTTATCTCGCAATGTATCACATCATACACGCTGACCGTCTATTCTACCCCTCCTGCAATATCTTCTGCAGTCGGTTAGTACTGTTCCATCGTGCATCTGCGCATCTACTTACCCTACTACCCTTACCGTCGATCAGTCTTTCTACCAGACTTCGCATTCCATCCGAAGACAAAAACGATCGCTCACGGCAACCATTGCGTATCCACGTACGCGCTAAAAGCGCTAATGCTACCCTCCGATTAGACCGCATTGAACGTGAACACACTGCACGGTTTCATCGATTTTTTTCCGCATGGGTCGTCTGCAAGCTCCCTAGAACAAACATTCAGGTCGCACTGTACCGTGGAAACACGTCACAGTTTGGGCTGGAACCCTGGGGAAAACGTCATGCAAGATAAGGAAAGGATGCCTTGTCCATTTTGAGCGCGGAAAAGGAGAGCATGGATCAGTGGGTGCAAGGGGTGGTGGCTGGGGTATTGAACGCAGGTCTGATTGGAAACTGTGCTTCATAGTGCGTGTTCAAAATTGACTGTCGAGTCATCTACTGATTCAACTGGCCTTCGTCAGGCGTGCCATGACGCCGAACGCCCAAATGACAAGTACAGGCATACTCGGATGGAGTTGTGCTGTCGGTCGTACCATATTCAAATGCATCATAACTCATCTCAATCATGTAAAGAGTCCAAGAAAGTTGTACAAGAAGGCCGTGAAACGAAATCAGAGAACCTGTATCCTCGTGGAATAGTGGCGCATTCAACGGGGTTCAACGGCGGGGAAGAATCGCGGGCCAGAGTATCCGTAGAGCTGAACGCTTTCGATATCAATGTTACCGTCGTGTGTTGGGCTCCATAGCTTTAGTAATACGAATTTTCCAGAACTGCGAATGGTCAGCTGCTGCCGAACTGGTCATGGGAATTGTGAACACCCACATGGCAGGATGAAACTTGATTGTGATCTTGTTCTTGTGTCGAGAAATGAAGAAACGGGCATGGGGTTCGATCAAACCTTCAGCATCGGTTCTCTCTTGGGTTGATTCGATACGGCTGGGAGCGCGCAGTCTGGTTGCGCGGATAGGATCGATGGATCGCTGGCTCCTCCAACGCCGCTCGTTGAAGTTTTCCCACGAGTCCAAGGCACGGGCTCGTCGTAGAAGAGGTGCTCGCGACGATGCATCGTTGCCTTCTTCTTCCTCTTCGTCGCTATCTGAACGCCAGCGACTTTCGCGCCTGAGCCGGTCGGCCAAGATGGCTGGACTCGGCATCATAGCATTGTCATCTGATTCTTCTTGGTCATCCTCTGTAGTGATAATGAACGGTGGAGGCGTTGGTGCGGAAACTCCGGCAGCGGTGAGTTCGCCGTCGTCTATGTGATATGGGCAATTCTCTGCCAGGACATCACTCGATTCGTTCGCCGCATTCGTACGCGACCGCCAAGAATGATTTCGATCTAAGAGTGGGGTCAACTCAGTTCGAAGCTGACGAGTGCGCAGTCCCAAGCGTTCAATCTGCTCTTCCATACCTCGTCTCGATTGTTCCCAAATATCTGGGTCGTCAATTGCTTCCCGCAGAGAAAGCATTTGCTCATCAGATGGGCTCGGAGAAGGTGATGTGGTGGGTGAGCGAGAGGCATAGTCTATCTTGTAGGCCGAAGTGCCCGAGATGAGATGGTCTGAGGACATGGAGACAAAAATCAATCCTTCTTGGACCGGAGCGGTGAATCCACGATCGGGTGCGCGGATCACAACCTTTTCCAAGCAGAACGGTGTCTCTCCATGGTGCTTCAGTACCAGGTTACACTTCGGATCCTCGCTGCAGTACACGCTCTTGTCATTGTTCAGGACATTCTGAGCTCTATAGAGCCGTTCCGAGTTGTGCTTGTCGTGCTCGCCTCCATCGCAGCTGACGATACTCATCTTCAGCCGCCCCGCAACGGTCTGGCCCTTGTATCCGTACTTGAAGCCATCGTACTCGGAGGTCCGGCCAATATCATGGTCAAGCTTCCGTCTCTTCGACCGTCTCGGCGGGTCGTCCATATCATCAGCCGGACTGCGCTCTCTGCGGTTGGAGCTTGGAGCTGCAAACGGATTGATTGCATGCACACGCGCACTCGAGTCCGGAATGGCACGACTCGACTCCAACATGGAGCGTGAGCTGCGAAGAACGGACCGTTGCCGATCCCGCAGATCCAGCGAGGAGTCCCGATCCCGATCCCGCTCTCGCTCTGCATGGGGAGGTATGCTGCGTCGAGCCTCTCGAAGCATTTCCCTCCTCCTGGCACGAGTGATCAGGGGCACTCTGGGCGTCTCGTCATCCTCCCTCTCGGCTGCCACCCGCCGCTCCCTTGGAGGCTGGCGTTGACCAATGAAGCGCGTGATGCCTTCGATTCTTGCGTTGTCGGCGGGCCTCGTTCGCAGTGTCGGCCGGGGCGAGACGGTCGCTTGCGGGTAATCAAAACTCCCCGACGTGAAGGTGAAGCCAGCCGGGGATGGCGGAGATGGCGGAGATGGCGAATTCGGCATGAGGGACGATGACGTTGCACCCTGCGATCATGGGTGGTGCGGGATGTACGAACGACAGTGCGGACGTCTGCTGCGAGTCGCAGTAGAAGGCAAAGCGACCGGTGGATGTTTGTAGACGACGTCGAGGTTGTGGTATCCAGGCGGGCGATCGGAGTGCGGACGGAGGGATGGTGGCGGAGGTGAGGCCGTTGAACAAGCACGCACGCGGCCATGGAAGCCACCCACCACTAGCGCGCACGGACTCAACCCTATATCGATCTGATCTAATCCCATCTAATCTAATCTTATCTAATCTTATCTGATTGATGCGGCTCAACTGAAGTCAGGTACCAACATCCATCGTCATTCCTCACCTTTACCCTCACCTTTAGTTGCGCAGTTTCTCCACCTCCCCTACAAGTGTCGCGCTCGCGTAACGAGCGAACATTCTATACCTATCCCGCAACCCGTCCACGTTTCGATCCTCGACAATCTTCACATTGCCGCCAAGTCACCAACAAGTACAACACCATGGCCGACCCTGCTCCCTTTACCAACGGCAATGGAGTCTTCCCCGCAGAAGACGCAGCCGGGCAAACCGTGGCTGCAATTGCCCAGGCGGAGACGGTGTCTGCAGGTAAGAGCCCCTCAACGCATCTTCGGAAGCAACTGCTGAGTCAACAATAGACGAGATTGCCCTTTACGACCGGCAAATCCGTCTTTGGGGCCTCGAGGCTCAGAACCGGTAAGCCGACATCATAATCGCCCTGTCAACGGATACTGAGAGTAGTAGGATCCGCAATGCCAACATTCTCCTCATCTCGATCAAGGCCTTTGCCAACGAAGTCGCAAAGAATCTCGTACTCGCCGGCATCGGCTCCATCACACTGGCCGACCAGGAGATCGTCACTGAAGAGGATCTGGGTGCCCAGTTCTTCGTCAGCGAGGCTGACGTAGGCAAGAACGTGAGCGAGACTCCGACGCCAATCACCCGCCCTCTGCTAACATTGCCCAGCGTGCCGAAGCAGCTGCGCCCGAGGTCCGGAAGCTGAATCCCCGCGTCAAGGTCAACGTGATCACCTCAGATGTAACCAAGCAGACTCCGAGCTTCTTTGAAGCCTTCGACGTCATCATCGCGACCGACCTGCCCTTTATGCCCTTGAACGACGTGAATGGAGGCGCGCGCCTCGCCAGCCGACCCTTCTACGCCGGCGGTACCCATGGATTCTACGGCTACATCTTTGCGGATCTGGGTACACACGAGTTCGTCATCGAGAGGGAGCAGTCGAACAGGGCAACGCAGCTGGCACCCGAGACGGCCACGCGCACCGTCATCGACACCAAGCTCAAGAAGAGCGGCAACAAGACGATTGAGTTGGTCACGAAGCGCGAGCTCTACACCCCCCTTCTACTTGTCAATACCTCTCCCCTGGCTCCGGAGATGCAGACCAGGCGCAGGCTCAGGAATGTGCACCCGCTCCTTACCTGCCTCCGCACTCTTTGGGACTACCAGCGCCATAATGACGACCGTGCCATCTTCCCAGCACATACGAAAGAGTCTCTCGAGTCCTTCATCACATCAGCCAAGGAGAAGCACCTGGAGCTCCAACTGCCTCCGGAGACGCTGACAGCAGACTTCCTCAAATCCTTCCTCGCGAACCTGGGCTCCGAACTCGCACCCGTGACAGCCTTCCTCGGCGGACAGCTGGCTCAAGACGTCATCAACGTTCTCGGCAAACGCGAGCAACCCATCCAGAACCTCATGTTGTTCGACGGCGAGGAGAGCGCAGGTCCTGTATATGCTCTACATCCCATCTTCCCTGATAATCCTATTGTCCCCATCCCTGGAGTCCTTCCGGTGGAGACGCCTGCTACTACTTTGATCGTTTGACACGTCGTGTTGAGCAAGAGATGGATTTACCGATTTAGATTTCCTTTGCGTGGTGGCTATGTTTTTCTTGAGAACATCAAGGGCATGTCGGATGAGGAGATGAGGAGGGAGCATATCTATGGGGTGCCAGAGAAGCTGGCGAAGATGATTTGGCCTGCGGCATGTGCATGAGATTTTGGTGGTTTTGGAGTGCATAGCGGCGCACAATATACCCATAGTACACGGCAGTTTTTAAGCACAGCCTCGGAAACACTGCTTTTTTGAATAAAACCCAAGCGATGGAAAGAGGATTGCATCCTCATGAAGAGCCTTCTTGCATTCATCATCACTGCTTCTTCTTCGCCTCCCCTTTCCTCTCCATCTTCTTTTCCCCACCCTTGCCTCCAAACAGCAACCAACAAAGCCCCAAGAAGGCAACAACCACGGTCCCAATAGTCCCCACTTCCACCCACCTCGTCTTTGCCAAGTCCAACACGGGAACATCAATCCACTCGACGAGTTCCTTCTCCGCAGCGGGCTCAACATGCATGAACCGCGTCCTCGGCCCAAACAACCCTTCATATCCCAGATGCAACCGATCGAACGGATTCACAGACATCTTGGTTCCCTCCTCTGCGCGACATGCCCAGAAGACTGCAGGCCAGGGCACGGGGACGCGCGTGTGCGAGGAGTCGGAGGCAGGGAGGTAGCGCAGATGCAATGGGATGGTGGCGTTCCACTCCCCCGCACCCGCGGAACCTGCGTTGGGAACGGCGAGTTCGAACAGGGAAGCGCTTCCCCATTGCGGAACCACCCAGTCCGGCGCTTCGAGATCGGTGGCCCCCGAGATGGAACGCAGCGACTTTAGGTTGTGCGAGGATAGGAAGAGAGAGTCGCCGAATTGGTATTTGTCGAGGGTGAGGTAGGAGGGGAGGGTTAGGTGGGTGTGCAGCTTGCAAGTTGGGTTGGGAGCACTTGGGGTGGAGGGGAAGGAGAGGGTTAGGGTGGGGTGGAGACCGGTTGGTGCGGTGAAGGATGTTGTGTAGGTTAGGGCTGTCGAGTCGGTTAGGGGGTAGTGTCGTGTGGGTGTTTGGAAACGTGTTGGTTCTGGAAAAATAGTAAATCGGTGATGCCGGATGGGAAATGGGGGAGGGGGAACTTACTTGGTGCAGTGTCTTGCCCTAGCACGGTGAGGAAGCCTCCGAATCCAATGTCCTCTGGGTCTGGATTCGGTTCGTGTGTGAGCACGCCCACTTCCACACTCTGCCCTTTCCGAGGGACTGTGATCGTTTCTGTCCAATCACCCCCGCTTGGTGCTGTGCTGTAAAACGCAGTGAGAACGACGGCGTGCGAGATGGTGTCGTAATCGACATCTACATAGTCCGCCCCTGACAATTCCGCCACTTCATCTACCTCGTCCTCGCTACATCGCGCGCACTTCTCATATACCTTTGCGTGAACATATTTTGCAAATCCATCCAGCGTAGGCAGATAAGAATAGTACTGCGAACTCGCAGACATGGAGAAGCGTGTCGAAAGTATAGGCAGCTTGATGGAAGCCTCACTCGTCGAGTTGCATTTGAGCTCCGGTCCAAAGGTCGAATGAAGGAGTTCGCATAGTTGCCCCTGAGGCTGGTCTTTATGAGGCGTGAAGAAGACGTGAAGACCAGGCGTTACACGTGATGTGAAGGGCGGGACGGAAGCGTACGAGTTGGAGGATGCCCAGCGGATGTGGAGTTCGTGCCATTGTTCGAAGGCCTTTGCCAGCTATCCCTCCCTTCACCATCAGGAATGTTTTCTTCCTCCTTTGATCTACGGGATTTTGAACGAGTACGTACCTCGGCAGGCAACTCTCCCAACCCAAGAGTGACCTTGCGTTCCTTCGCCGCCTCGACTTTCTTCAGCGTGATTGAGCCGCCTTGCACTTCCAGCTTCTCCGGACTGAAGGAATCCGGGTCGCGGACAATGTATGTTATTCTCTGCTTCATGGTCGGAATTTGGTGTTGTTGTTCAAGCAAGCATCGGGCGGTGTTTGGCGCATGATGTCCAGACCTCCACTATCCGCCGATGCTCGCGTAATAAACATCCGCGCCAACCCCTTCACAGCCATAACTTACACGAGCCCTGTCGGGATGACGAGCGCCAAGCCCCATGACGCTTTCACAGCTCCGAGAACAGTGAAGCCTTGGGTCTAGAAGCTCAGCTCTCCAACTTCAACACCGTGTCCTCTCCCCACATCGCCACTCATGGACTTGTCTGCACACAACCTCACCTGACCAACGCTTACACCCAGACACCGAAAATGCAGCTCCTCCGCTCCCTCACCTCCGCCCTGCTGGCCGCCACGTCTTTAATCTCTACAACCACCGCCCTGCGCTCCGGCGACAAAGTAAAGCTCTCCAAGGTGCAAAGCCTGACCCTGCGCAAAGGCCTCCAGACTTCGCATCGACGCGTATCCTCCCTCCCACAGGTAAGCTTCCTTCCCCTACCTTTTCTCTCGCCACCATGTATTCCCCCACAAGATCGCAACATCGCAAGCTGACGGTCTCGCAACAGCTAAAATGCATCGGCGGATCCGCCGCCTCCCTCTACGAAATCGACGTGATGCGTTGCAAGAACGCCGGAGCCGACTACAACGAAGAAGACATCCAGTGGACATGCACCGCTTCGCTACCCGAAGAATTCAAGCTCGGTTCCACCGACGTCATCTGTGAGGGCTACGATTACCCCGACGATCCGTATATTTTGAAAGGATCTTGTGGCGTCGAGTACCGCCTTATATTGACGGACAAGGGTCACGAGAAATACGGCAAACATAAAGGGGGTTGGTTCGGGCATGATGATGATGATGGAGAAAAGCATGAGAAGACGATGGGTGACAAGGTTGTCGCGGCCGTGTTTTGGTTGATATTTGTCGGTGTTGCGCTATGGATTGTGTTCAATGCTTTCCAGGGGTGGGCGCAAGGTCCCGCTGCTGGAGGAGCAGGGGGAGGGAACAGGCCTGGCTGGGGCGGGGGCGGAGGCGGTGCGGGAGGATGGGGAGGCAACGATGATCCGCCGCCGCCGTACGATTGGAACCCGAACTCTGGCACGCATCCAAAGCGCTCACACGGTGGTACGGATAGTTGGAGGCCGGGATTCTGGTCTGGTGCGCTTGGTGGTGCGGCCGCTGGGTACGCTGCGGGCAACTGGGGGAATAACAGGCAGAACACCACCGGATCAGGTTGGGGCAGTGGAAGGTGGAATAATGGCGAGGGCAGCTCAAGATCTTCATCTGGATCTTCTGGTTCCCCAAGCTTTTCGAGCACACGGCATGAGAGTACCGGCTTTGGTTCAACGTCAAGGAGATAATCTGTCTATTGATGTTTTTGTAGGTTAGAAATTGTTACTCCTCCATTTCCAATTCATGAAACCTTGAACTCCTCTGGATGAACGATGATGAATTCTATAGGAAATACGCTGTCAAAAATCCAGATACGATGTACAGAGATTGCAATAGCCAATCTCTCTCCGAGCACGCAGTCCCATTCGCCCGCCTATTTTTGTCTCCTACCGAGCACAGCAAATGCTAATGTCCAATACCCAACGCCAAACGAAGAGTTAACCTCTGTAACACATCAGGATGAGCTTCCCATACCTTGAATCCACGGAATGTCTTCGTCTGTGACCTTGGCGCAGGTCAGGTAACCCACGCTGTGAACGTCTGGGTCGAGTATGAGCTCGTTCGTAGCCAATCCTTCGACCAGATTACCGATGTATTCCTTCAAACGTTTCAGGCCTTCATGCAGGTCGTTCCAGGGAGAGTGAGAGTTCATGGTGCCCCGGCAGATGATTCGCACGTTTTCCAGATCCAACTCTTCCAAGGATTTTTTCCACAGCTGTCTGAAGAACTTGCCTCGGTGAAGCGTTCCTTGCTCGCTTCTGTCGAGCTTGTCGATCCTTTGGGAAAGCTGGTCGCGAACAATCTGCACGGTAATCCATGGTTCCGTCTGCCCTCGCTGGGTAGTAGGATCCAGCGGTGCTGCATTTCGGCCGTACGGGATGCTGGTGTCCTTAGTAGTTTACCTTAGACCCTAATTACTCTAGAATATCTCTCTATATACTCTAGAGTAATTTACTTAGTTAACTAGACTTACTCTTTTATTCTACTCAGGTATAAGGGTCTGGTAGGTTATAAGTAATATAAGGTTAGATAGTAATTAAAATATACTATTAAGGTATAAAATAGATAAATTACTACTAAGCTGACTGCTAGGAAGCCAGTCTGAGGCAGATTCTGCCCTAAGGAACGAGCCTTGTGGCTTTCTAGGAAGCCATGTAGATATGTAGCCAAGCCAGTAAGTGAATCAAATAACCCCCCTTGCTGACGGCCCTTCTGCTGTACGCATTGAAAGCCGTGCAGCACGGTCCGGCATGCCAGTTGCCACTACCGTGTGTCGACTAGCTACCCGTAATTATAGGAACCACCACGGGTACAGTCATGCAATGAGCAGGCTCGTTGGTGTTGATCGGTGATCCGCAGATTCTAGTCATTTCCACCTTCGTTGGGTAATGGCGTTTTGGGGAGAAGAGAGGCGCGCATGTAAATATGCAAATCGGCTCGTATCGTATGATGTATGCGACAAGGGGAAGCAAGAGCACCAGCACAATGGTGATGTAAAGCTTCCGATGATTAAGAGAAGGCCGATTTTGAGTCGTGCCGTTTAGGCTATCGCTTTTCCGTTCATTCTTGCGATGGCTGGGGGCCTTGCCACCGTGTTGTTTTTCGTCGGACATGGTGATGATCTGGCAAGCTTGGGGCGAAATTTATCCGTCTATTGTTTGGTTCTTTCAGGGCCAGAAACTATTCGCCAACGTTGCCGCAAATAACTGGTTCAAGTTGTGGTGTGTTTGAAAGTCAAGTTCAGTGAAGGGAGCTCGTGAGTGAGATGTTGAATGATGGCCCAGATCTACGCGGGGGCTGTGGCTTCTATATATATATATATGCATAAAGAGCTCAGGGAAGGAGGGGTCCGCGTCCGTGCGTGGACGTCTACACACTCCAGCTGTTACTCGTCCCACGCGCCTCGGTGGAGGGGCACCGAGGCACGTGCGGCGAGTATGAAACATTTCCAAGGCTCCAGCTAAATAAGCGAGGCTATGTCTACGGTTCCTGATAACCGTGCTATTGATTGATACGTCCCTACGCTCAATCGTGCGGGTTGTCTTGGGACAGTACCATTTGAAAGTACCCTCAGCAGATAGGTTGCCAAATTTCAGGGCTAAAACGGCCGATCTAGAGAATAGGCCTTGTTACTATAGATATATCGATGAATATCGCTACAGATATCTCGATATCATAATGGATTTCGCTGCAAAAATCTGGATGGATATCGCCGCGGCGCCTTGATGAGTCTCACTGTTAATATCTCAATAGACATCTGCAGTGAAAACTACTTAATCATGCCATCAATCCGTTGAGCAGAGTAACGGTCATTCGTTAACTTTCAAAAGAGATTCCAAGAAGAGTGAGTTACTAAGCTGATAAGATGATATCCGTCGTTATCCGCAATCTCAGACTTACCATACGTTGAGGCTGGAGGCTGATTAAGGGAGAACCCATGACCTTATTCTAGTAGTTCAGCCGTTCCTTCGAGAGTTCACAGCCCACTCCATCAGAGACAATAGAACTACGCCTCAGGCGTGATATTGGTATCAATAACTTTGGCGTCAAGTATGTTATTACTGCAATGAGAATAGTACTCTGTCGCCTCGTCGAGTGAAGTATATAAACCCTAGATAATATGACGATGCCAACCACACAATAAGTTCTTCCAACCATTTCAATAAGTTCTTCCAATCATTTATTTCAAGATGTTCCGCACACTTCTTTTGAATACATTACTGCTTACCTCTCTGGCTTCTGCAGTGGCTCTCCCACCTCTCAAGCGTCAAGATGGCGATGTCTCAATCGATGGCGTAGACATCAATTTCTCGGGTTGTGACAGTGTCAACCCCAAAACTGGCAACAAGATGTCCAAGGATATCGTAAATGCTTGGTACGATGCTATCAAAATGGCCAACGCCATTAAAGAGATTGACACTAATACTGATATTGGCTCGTTCGACTGTTAGTACCGCGCCGGCCTCGCACCTCTATACTCGCACCGAACACAGCATTTCGGCGATTAAACAACAACTACATTTTGTTATTAGTGGTTGGATTCGCCCTAGAGAATGTATTGTTCGTCGCTGGGCAGTATCGGTGCTCTCAGACAAACGTGAGCTGACGAATGTAGATTTCGGTCCCAACATGCAAACAGAGGGCATGGGATACAAAATCCTCAGTGTCTATAGCAATCTTGGCAGCTTTGGCCGTAACTTCTTCTGGGGATGGCGCGTCAACGCCTTCTGCCCATCTCAGGATCAAGACCTCTGGCGAAGCTGCGGAAAAGCTTCCGCGTTTCAGTGGGACACCCTTTGCAAAGATGGCCGATGTCCTTGCAAAGAACGGAAGCCGGATGGATCGTGTAAGTTTATCGACGAAGCGAATTGGATCAACCGAGACCCGAAAAATTCGTACATCAACATCCAATTCTGTGATGGGTTCTTCAATGCAATGACACTGGACGAGGCGGTCAATAAAGGAAAGAAGGCATCGAGTAAGGAGAAGTACAACATGAATACCTATTGGGATACCAGAGGCAAGCCGCTTTTAGCTCGCTCTCCCAAGTCTTATCTACTAACGACTGGCAGGAAAAGTCCTTTTTCATGAGTACGTAAGCCCAGGCTACAAGGTGTATCCTTCTCGCTAAAGTGAGCGTTGCCTGAATGACGACTTAACGGCGTTTCACTTCATCGAGATTGGTATATACACAGTCCAATTCTCTCAACACAAGAATTTACGCTGACTTGGTGGCTAAACTTTTAGACTACTTCACGGAGCCACAGTTGGAATGCATGCCAACGAGAACCTCATGATATCCGACCTCAAGATTAAGATTCGGAACGAGAACAAGCCTGACGAACTGAGAGAAGTCGATGCTTATGGCCCTCTGAATGCCAAAATGCTGGCTCGTACAATCCGTAACGAGAACTTCCATCATGTCAGGCAGAATGACGACAACTGGAGTGCATATGCGTTGGCCAAATACATCCAAGACAAAGTCGGCGTGTATCCAATCCTTCCGCTCGCAGACGGTCATGTGTACGGCGATGACGATGAAAAGCCTGATGCGCTGTTCCTGATGAAAGGAGACCGAACGCTGGTCAATCAAGACATTTACAACAGCGACACTCTTGCCAGCGCCTCGTTGATGGAGACACTCGACGGTAAAGCTTACACGATTGCCGACTTCGCTTTCAGGCCAGACTCAGACTATCCGAAATGGTATAATGAGGTTCTGCAAAAGGCACGGAGCGGGGACTTGGATGCCACCAACACGACCCCACCTTCGGCATTGGCACCTAAGCCCGGGAAATCATTGTCAATTGCCATGGTCTCCAGTGTCGATTCTCACTCTGGCAAAGGAGACGTTTCTTCAACATGGAACTTCTATACCACCACTGTCGGTAAAGCCGTAGGGAGTTGCGACGAGACCGAGGGGGAAAATCTCACCCCCGAAAAGGGTTCAAATGATGTCAAACTGCCCCCTGATATGGCCGGAAATACTGATAACCCACCGTGGCCCGGGGGCTCGTTTAAACTGAAAGTCGAGGGCGAGGAATGCGAATACAAGAACGATGGCACAAATGCTGGTCGTCTCTTTTGTCCTAAGAAACAAATATCCTGCAGAGAGGACACTATGAAAAGTAAAAAGGAAGGTTCGCTTAGATGTGGCGCCCGGGGATTTTTACATGCTGTAGTCTATTGTGACTTTTAGAAGGAGTTAGATCTAGACTAGATCTATAATATAATTCTATCCTTTACAAGTAAAATACTTAGTGTGTCTGTACGAGGTAATATCTGATGTCTGTACGGTCATGTGACGGCTACTCTCACATGACTAAGAGCACCGTGCGTAACCGTTTTAGGTTATGTATATCTTTTATCCCACCCGTGTGTAGATAGATCCTCCTTATACAGAATTGATTAATTATCTTTGTCACCCCCTTGCG